>LR750004.1:339795-474995 GCA_902729485.2 Mus minutoides
ACTCTATTCGTGATCCTAAAATATTTGAGCTGAGCATTTTGCAATATTTTTATGTGTTTTGCCACTTTCAATGAAAAACTAGATCTCACATCTGTTTCTGTTTTAAGGATACGTCACTCTTTTTTTTTTTTTAATTTTAAGTTAAGTGAAAATTAAAGCATAAAGGAGTCAGAAATCTGTCCGGAAAATCTGATGTGTGTGGTGGAAGCTGAATGTGCTATTGAGAAGATTCGCAGTAGATCCTTGATCTACTAGAGCCTTGGATAGCCATTCCCACTTACAGCCCAGTGCTCCATTCAGAGCAGTTTAGTTTTGAGAACATTGCACCTTTTCCACCAGAGACACTAATCAACACTTCAATCCAGACTTGTTAACAAGTTACTACTATCTCATGCACCAAAACCAATGTGGCTTTCACGGGTAATTCATTTAAAATTAGTGAGCATTTGCTGAAGGGTCATCTCATTAGTTCTGCTTTGAAGACAAGCAGACAAATTTTATTTCAAAACAGCTTCAAGGTCAGAATGACGGGACAAGACATAGATTTTATGTAGTAGAATTTCCATGGTACAGCTCCAAGTATCATAATAAACCAAAGTTGAGAACTGCACACTGAGGGATCACCGTTCACTCGTAACAGAAGTTACTGTACAGAACTACATTAGTAGGATCAGATGAGAATGCCTACGGCATGCAAAAAGCAGCCTCTCTGGGAACAGACTGCAGCTTCTGCATCAGTCACCATATTTACAGTGATGTTAACGGAATAGAAAAGAACAGTATGTTCATAAGAACACAAGCACTTTTGTACGCGTATATACATTGGGGAACTAGTAAACCAGGTAGACATGAGGGTTATTGATAGTATAAAATAAAATACAGTACAATAGAGTAAAAGCAACAACAACAAAAACTTTTTCCTGAGTGCTGCCTCTCAGTAGTTAAGGGAAGGACATGGGAGAGAAAGGTGCTTTTGATCAAAACTCCCCCAAGGTCACAGTATCCCTGCCTACCCCTTCACTGCAGATACTTTTCTGAATTATGTTTTCACTAGAATATAATATCCCTCTCTTCAGTTCCATAACAGCAGATTCATGTAATTCCCATATCTATTTGGCTGGTAAATATTATAATTTAGTATGATTAGTTGTAAAACTAAATTGTTTTATAAAAAATAAAACATTACTAGCATACCATCCCCCACCATATTGGCCTTTTTATACCTCACCTAATAGAATTCTCAGAGTCAGTAGCAGAGAATTTCAAAACTCCAGAAATGAGACTCTCACACTTTAATCTGCTCTCATGTATTGAACTGTAGAGTTGTTACCAGGGACAATCAATATCCCCCTGTAAGCCTCGCCACTCACATAAACATGGTCCTGGTGAACACTCAAAAGCCATGTGCTTTATTCTGTGTCCAAGGGATAATATGATCTAGAAAGGAGGGTGCTATTTTTTTATATGTTGTCATTTTTCAAGTGATGTTAAATGGTACAGGAAATTACACTACGAATAAAAAGAAGAAATTAGAGTCTAGACTTGGAAATTAGATTTTTTGTGTAATAGTGATGAAGTGTACAGAAAAATGAGATTGCTTTTTCAAGCTAATAGGTCTATCTATTAACAAGATGATGCACTTACTTTGCATAGGTAATTAATCCATTAATGAAATGATGTGCTTACGTTATACCTGAGTTTTTCTATAGCCAAAATAGCAGAGAAACTTGATAGATACACAGCTCAAATCTATCTATCTACATATATATGTGTATGTAGAGAGGGATGTATATGTAAACACATGTACACATAAACATATATATAAAAGCAAAAGTAATCCTTTTTCAGTCAATGAACCCTAGAGAGAATGAATGAATTCTAAAGAGACATCACATAAATTACAAGAATTTATGGAAAATTACTTTCTTTATAGTCTTGTAAATCATTCTCTATGTGCATGTGTCTTTGTCATCCTTCTGTGAAAACTGAAGGAATAACATTAAACATTAACTCAGCAAACCCATGTAGGTAGAAGATTAACATAATTCTGCCTGAGAAAACCTGAGCTTGAACCCACTGGATATATGACCTCAGAAGCACAAGTAATCTTGGAGACAAACAGAGATATAACACTATAATTTCCAATTATTTTTAAAAGATAATTTCTATGAAAGTAATACTATAAAACTTAAACTTCATGTTGTTACCGTATGATCATATTATAAACTACTGACCATCTTTTTCCAGGTCTGTATTTGTATTTTCTTTTCAGTAATAATCTCTGTCTTTCCATTTCATGAATTTTCCATTTCAGTTAACAGTGAGACTACATTTAATTGTACCTAGTTGACCCTAAAATATTTATATCTAAAGTAGGACCTAAATAAAGGAAGTTCATTGCACTTGATTATTGGGCTCCAGAGCTTTTAAATTAAGAGCTAAATTTGCTGAAAGGATATGGGTTCTTCAGAGTGTTCTGGTTCCAAATATGTCTGGTTATTCAGGATATCTTATATGGATGTACATAGAGAGTCCCCAGAAACTGATGACCTTTCCCACCCGTCCTGGTCTCAGCTAGGGAGTAGCTCTTCTCTAACTACTAAGCAGGTAGACTGCAGCACGTGAAGATGTGATGATGTGGGGGAGTCTCAACTGCAGACAGGTTAATCTGAGTCATGGTTGGTGAAGGAGGTGCCCCTCACAGGGGTTTGTGATTAAGAAACTGGATTGAGGGGAAAAGGGGGTGGGGAGCAGGCAGTGGGCCAAAATTAAAGCAGGACTTAGGTGGAGAGCTATTTACTGAATCAAGTCCATCCCTCAAAGAACATGAATCAGTGGCAGTGATGACCAGAGTCTGGCTTTCAGACTGCCCTTAAATGGGAACAATTAGTTCATCTCAAGATAAAGTTCACATTCCAGCTGTCCCGGGAGAAGAAGGAACTCCCTACTGTCAGTGTTAATAGCTGCGTTCTCAAGTAGCCTTTTGAAAAGGGTGTAATTTACTCAAGGGAGGTAGCCTACTCATGTTTGAATCTGTAATATTTGGTACAGCATCTGCTACAATTAAAGGAGAGACTTTTAGACATCTCTAACACTCCTCCTGAATGATGATCAACAGCTATTCTGTATTAGCTTAAACCCAACAAGAAGGGCCCATCCACATGCACACCCCACATTGGGGTGATCCTACTTTGAATCAGAAAGAATGCTTTCTGCCTTTCAGCCATGTTACCCTGGAAAGCACTGCTAAAGTATCCATGAGCATTCTTGTAGAACTTGAGCTGACCTTTCTGAAAGTCCAATTTGAGGTTTCCCCAGAGCAGTCATTGTTTGCACCCATTTCATAAGGATCACTGTTTTCAAGGGTTATAAATACAGCATGGGACAATGGATCAGGGTATTCATGTGGAAATTCCTAGGGATCCTTGAGACTTAACAGGGAGCTGGGAGTAGAAGGAGAAATACTATAGGCTTCAGGCTGGACCAGCTCCCCCAATGCAGTTACACTGTAGCAGGGAACACTGAAGTCACTGAGTTCTCTATCAAACCTCTCCTTCCAGCTTATTATCTCGGAGTATTTATAAAGGTAGGAGGCCCTGCATTTTATCTAATGGCATTTTGTCTTCATTTATAACATGTACATATTCACCATTTTCACTTGGATCCTTGTCTACAATCACTAAGAGAGAGCCTATAGTAAGCTGATCCTGCTGGAGAAAGTATTCCTCTGGGAATTGTTATTTCTAACTTCAGGTTCCATAAAGTATTTAATACCAAGCACTGGAACTGACTGAAGTGAGCACAGGCCTGAGATGTCAACCAAGTGAAGAGGAAAGCACATGGGTTATTCTAAATCTAATTGCATTTTGTTTCTGCCCTAGTTTTGATAATTCCTTTGCTACTTTGACATCCAGCACAGCAGTAGGTAAAGAAGTACAAAGTTTGTAAAAATATAAAAGTATACAAAGAAAATCCCAATGTATGAAACCCCTTTTTAACGGGCAAGTATGAAGGCAATAAAATGGAATATATTTCTGCTACAGAAATACTCATTACTTTTTATTTTCTTCTAAAAGCTTTTAACAAAACTTGATTAAAGATTGATTTAGGAGATACAGCAAGTATCTAATCAAAGTTAGATTCATATTTAGAAAATCATATACTAGAGAAATCTTTTGGCAAACTGATGGGTAAGACAGCATAAAGAAGTATGTTTGTTACTTTATTTATTTATTTCTTAACAAAATCCAGAATTACACATCTCAGCCATATCAGATACACTTCTTTTAAGGATGTTGTAAGGAAAATAAAAGATCATGTGGAAGCAAAATTCAATACCTAGTTTGAAATGCATTTATATGTTATAGGTGATGTCAGAACAAAAGAATGAAGAAAACAGGGAAAGTTTCCTTTGAAGTGTTCTAAGAAATAAAAAAGCTTCAGTACCCAGATCAATGACACATATCTCCCTCTCTTCCTCTTCCCTCCCCAGACAAACCAGCTCATGGTCCTCAGAATAATATTTCTCAGGGAGGCTCGTAAGTGAAAACATCCGAACCATGGGAACCGGATCCCTAGTGCCAGCTTGACATTTCCAAAGGGCATTTAAAGACACCATTGTTTGTTCCCAGTGACTAGTTAATTGCATTTTGATTTGGTAATTGCAAACAGATCCCAGCCTCTCGGCGCTTCTACAAGCAGAACAATCTGTAACACAGTGGAACCAGGGTTCCACTCATGAGTTCCCAAAGAGGTACATGTGATATTCTCAAATGACTTTCTGCTGTTTGACTGTCAAGGTTAGATCTGGATTGCTTTTTCTTTAACTAACAATGATCATTACTTATTTGGCCTTTTGGGAGATTGCTCAGTGGTGGTGGCAGAAATGAAAAAAATTTAAGCTAAACCCACTTTCATATTATATCATTTCACATAATGTATTACTTACATTTTCATGTATCTCAGTTCTGGAAAAAGAAAAGATGCAGACAGAAATGAAAGCATACTATTCTTGCATTGGAAATACAAAGTATTTAGCATTTTGAAAACTATAAACTTTATTTAAGAGGGCAACTATCATAACATTTGTAGCATCTTTCACAGTACAAATGATTAGTTGGATTAATAGGATTCTGAACAACATGGAATCAAAGAGAGAAGTAAATGAGGCTTTCTATACACAAACAGAAGCAGTAGACCACTGAGAGCAATCACGAAAATGGAAAAGTAGCATAGGCACTCTCCAGCTAACAAAAGCTAGCATTAAAAGCCAGCAAATAGGGTCAGGCATGGTGGCACACACCTTTAATCCCAGAACTCGGGAGGCAGAGGCAGGTGGATTTCTGAGTTTGAGGCCAGCCTGGTCTACAGAGTGAGTTCCAGGACAGCCAGGGCTATACAGAGAAACCCTGTCTCAAAAAACCAAAAAAAAAAAAAAAAAGCCAGCAAATACACAGTATTACTTATTGCATGTCAACAATGGGCAAATATTGTCCATGATATTGAGGCCAGAATAGTAGCTGCTCATGGAGGTAGTAAGAGTCACATGGTGGAATAGAACATCATAGAAATTTCTGGACTCTACAGGGTGGTCAGGGTAGTATGTATCCAGCTCTATACAAACACAAGAAAACCATCAGTCCATACAATGGTAATGAAACTGAATATGTGCATTTCATATTAATATTTTATCTCAATTAGACAATGAAAAAACAAAGGCGTTAGCTTTCATTGGTTGTTCTTTAGCTCTTCTCTTGTGTTCTGCGGCATTTCCCAGCTCTTCATTGCCTGTCTTCCACTATCGTCTCTTCATGTCTCAAAGCAAACAAATCAAGAAAATTGAAAAATCAGATGAGTTTGTCAGTGAATGAATCTAATTCCAATATGCTTTTATTTCTTTATCAAATGAAGGAATAAAATTAGTCAACATTTAAACTCCTAAAGCCTTGCATAATATCTTTATTTGATGACATCAAAATCATAAAACACATATTCCTGCTTTATTATTTTACAAAATAAAAAATTTTAAAGTTTATTTAGAAAATTTAAATGACAACATTAGACCATAATAAGGGTAAAGCCTTATTTATGAGCAGCGTTATGATTCTAACTTAGGTGATCCATGAAAAAATTGTTAAACAATTTTATTTTTGTACTTTCAAAGGAAGCCTTACCTCAGTCGTGAACATATGCAAAAACGTTGGTATATGTGAGCCATAGGAAATTATAGATAATGCATAGTATCACAATGACAAAAAATAATTTCCAGCATCATATATTTTATTACATATTCATACATATAACATTTACATGTACATATAACTAACACTTATTTAAATAATCTCTTTAACTTGATTGCTAAATGGTGTAATTGAAAGTTCTCTCACATAATAACTCTCAGAGCATTCTATATTCATTAGCCTCTTGTAGTTGAGGTTACTTCATGTGGTCCCAGAAGCCTAACCTTCATCCCAGTGGTACATAGTCTTTAATTGTTGTGGTCAGTTCCTCCAAAGTAGTGAGCTAAAAATGATTCCTCCCAAATATTCTCAATCCAGCTTTCACACTGTATCTTTAAATATACCTCAGGCTGGAGAGATGGCTAAGCAAGTAAAGACTCTTGCTGACAGACCTGATGACCAGAGGTTATTCTGTGGAAAACACTTTCTGGAAACAGAGAAGCAAATGCCAAAATGTATATTCTAACCACATCTGTGGTGTGGCATGAGTGAGTCCAGGCACATGGATAAACACATGTACATATAAGTAAATAGATGTAAAAAATAAAATAAATCTAATTTTATTATTAAATATGTTTAAATAAAGTTTAAAACATTTTAAGTATACTACCTATTAATTTAACAAATAATGGAGAATGTACATTGCTGTTTCTTCTTCATAATATTCATTTTATTTTATACACTGATTATATATTTATAATCTTTTTTCAATTTTTTTTTCAATTTTTTTTTTTTTTTTTGGTTTTTCGAGACAGGGTTTTTCTGTATAGCCCTGGCTGTCCTGGTGCTCATTTTGTAGACCAGGCTGGCCTCGAACTCAGAAATTCGCTTGCCTCTGCCTCTCAAGTGCTGGGATTAAAGGCGTATGCCACCACACCCGGCTTTTTTTCAATTTTTATTAGATATTTTCTTCATTTACATTTCAAATGTTATCCTGAAAGTCCCCTAAACCCTCCCTCATACCCCACCCTGCTCCCCTACCCACCCACTCCCACATCTTGGCCCTGGCGTTCCCCTGTACTGGGGCATATAAAGTTTGCATGACCAAGGGGCCTCTCTTCCCAATGATGGCCAACTAGGCCATCTTCTGCTACATATGCAGCTAGAGACATGAGCTCTGGGGGTACTAGTTAGTTCATATTGTTCTTCAACCTATAGGGTTGGAGACCCCTTCAGCTCTTTGGGTACTTTCTCTAGCTCCTCCCTTGGGAACTCTGTGTTCCATCTAATAGCTGACTGTGAGCATCCACTTCTGTGTTTGCTAGGCACTGGTATAGCCTCACACAGGACAGCTATATCAGGGCCCTTTCACCAATAGCTTGCTGCCATATGCAATAGTTTCTGTGTTTGGTGGCTGATTATGGGATGGATCCCCAGCTGCAGCAGTCACTGGTTGGTCCATCCTTTTGTTTCAGCTCCACACTTGATCTCTGTAACTCCTTTATTTTATAATCTTCCAAGATGGCATCTCAAGGTGTCACTAGACTGCTAAAGTGAGACCATGGGGTCAAAAGTTAGGAAACTTTGCTTAAGACCTCTGTATTTTCCACCATGTGCATTTTACTATGTTTAAGAATAATAGCATAACTATCCTCCACGAGGCTTCACCCAGCAGCTGACCAAAACAAATATTAGACCCATAGCCAAACATTAGATTGATCTCAGGAACTCTCCTGGAAGAGTTGAGGGAAGAATTGAGGGCTGCAAAGGGAAGTGGGGACTCCACACAAGGACCCATAGAGTCAACTAACCTGAATCATTAGGGCTCCAAGAGACTGAACCACCAACCAAAGAGCATACAGGGGCTGGCACTCAGCACATCTGTAGCAAATGTGCAGCTTGGTCTTCATGGGCTTCTCCAGCAACTGGAGTAGGGGCTTACCCTGACTCTGCCTATCTACTCTGAGCTGGATTCTGCTCCTCTAACTGGGCTGTCTTGTTTGGCTTCAGTGGGCAAGGATATACCTAGTCTTGCAATAACTTGAGGTGCCAAAGTGGGTTGGTTTCCTGGGAGGGACTTCCTCCTTATGAGAGGTGAAGGGGAGAGGGATGAGGGCAGGGACCAAGAATAATGTTTATGCATAATGACAAACATCTATAATCCCAGCTCTTGGAAGTTGTTGGATCAGGAGGATCACAGATTCTAGGGAAGACTGGGATAATCAGGATGAGGTCCTCGCTCATAAATAGAGAACCACAAGAACAAAAGAGAGAATAACAAGAACAAATTTAAGAAATCTCTGTAACAAACAAACAGTAAACAACTTCATGATCTAAATCACTCAGTTTTCCCAGTAGAGTCTACTAGGCAGATGAAATATTTAAGTTTGAAGATGGAGTTTCTACAATATGAGGACCAGCCCAGGAATACCCTGCATCATAATGATACTTCTTCTCACAGCAGGTAGGAATGCAGCACAGAATGTCAGTGCTGTGCATGAAGAGTCTTGACATGCATATATTATGTACACAGCCAAGCAGTCCTTGTTAGGGAATGAACTGTGGATTTATGTGAGTCAATGAGTGTATAATTCTTATACACTAAAGAAATAAGTGGAAATACTAATGTGATTATCCTATAGCTTTAATGTAAGATGGGAAAAAATAAAAATGAATGTAGTTGAAGCTGCTCATATAAAATTGTACATGGTAGAACTAGCAATACATGCCCAAATGCCTAATCCCTAGTTATTTATTTTCAGTTTATTGAATTAAAAGTCAAATACAATTATTGGACACTTGCAAGTGATTAAAGTAAACTCCTCAAAAAAACAAAATGAAAAAACCGTAGGGCATTGCCAAATCCAACATTTAATTATTTTTCCTTTTTTCATGATAATGAAGTAGGGGGATGAAAAGTTTAAAGACTCTCTAAATCCTAACTTGGCCACTTCATAGCTTTAAGTTTCTAGAAATATTTCTTCACCTCTCTAAGCTTCTGCTTTGGCTTCCTCATCTTCAGGATGAGGATAATATAGGCTTCCCTGTCCCGGAACACTGGGTTCAATAAGTACTCAGGGTTAGCATTTATAAACCTTTCAAAGATATAAACACAGGTGAAAATAAATGTGATAGTTTAATTTTGGTTTTACATATAAATAAAAAAATCTTTTCGGTTACTTATTTTTGGTAAGTTACTCTTTAAAATGGAGGGCCATATGGATAGCATTAGGTTCTTTTCTTGTATTCACTTTTTATTCATAATCATAAACTTAGCTCTTTAATTCAGCCAGATTTGAAAAGAAATAAGGAAAAGATGAGAGCCAGAGAACCATGATGAGAGCGCAAAGATTCTGGGATATTGTGTATCTTTATATAGCAAACTAGAATAAGGTTATAATTAACACAAATTTAACAATCAGAATCTATTTCAATATATGCTGATAATTTATTTCAGTCTCCTTTACACGTTTAAGTGAGCCATTAGCACCTCAAATACTATATCAATTTTAGTCATTCACTAAAAATGAATTTACTCATGTTGATTGCCAAAAGTCAGCAATTATACCATACTCATTAAATAATAAAGACGTAAACAAGCCAACAAGAAATTCTGTGAGGATTCATGAGCTGTAGGACAGTGAGTGTTTAGTTCATGTGAGACCCTGGATTCCATCTTCAGAAGTATAGGATAGGAAGGAGAAGGAAGGGCAGGGAAGGAAGAAGCAGGAGAGAAGTAGGAAGGGGAGAGAGTCTGTAAATGAAAATGAATCTGTAAATGTCTCCTTGCCTTCCAAATCAGTTTTCTTATTTTGAAGTATCATTTTTGAGAGATTTTCATCTTCCTCATACTTCTATTCAGTCAGCTGTCAAATTCAATATGTATTACCTGCATAAAGGCTCATGCATCACATACCCACCTCTATCCTTTCATACTGGTTCAAATCTCATTGTCTCACACATAAATGTGCTACTGGAATTTTAACTCTCTCTCTCCCCTCTCTCCTTCTCTTCCTCCTCCTCTTTCTCCCTCTCTCTCGTTCCCTCTCCCTCTCCTTCTCCCTCTCCCTCTCCCTCTCCCTCTCCCTCTCCCTCTCCGTCTTCCATGTCTGTCTGTCTCTCTGCCTTTACCTCTCTCTCAGGTGAATTTGTGTGTGTGTGTGTGTGTGTGTGTGTGTGTGTGTTTAGTATTTATTTAAAAGCTGTAAGAAAGCACAATCAACCACTGGTTTCAGCCTTATAGGGAGTTCAGGATGGGGATCAATTGAGCCCATGAGTGTAAGTCAGGCTACATAATCAATCACAACTCAAAAGTACTAACGAGTAAGTCAAAAGCAATACCTGCTGTTCTTTTTTTCCCTCTTAATAAGCAGAGTAAAGAGAAAAATTCATGGGAAGTTTTTAATGTTAAAGTTGATGCCAGCTTCATGTTTCCTTGACTGAAAGTATGAGTATGGGTTCAGTGATCAAGACTCTTCAGTATGTGAGTAAATGTGAAAACAGATAAATGGGTGGGTAACACAGAGAAAAGAAGTCTAGTGTCCATAATACACAGGAAGATATTTTAATGAATAAAATTTTAAAACCAGAACATAGAGCCTAAGAAATATAAGTAGAACAACTGTATAGATTTTAAACTAAGAAAATAATCTTTGCTGTGGATAAGTATAGCTTCTTATAAAATAAGGGCATAAAAGTTTGTAGGGTTTGATGGGGGTGTCCCACAATCCAGTCCACCACAGGACTCAGGCCACCTGGGAGGTGGGATGCAGGAAGTTTTGACTGTGCTCACCCTACGCTGGTGCCTGGCAGGTGTCAGGTTATGGGAAGCTACTGGACACCATTCCGGGGATCGGGAAGCACGGTCTGATGTCCTGGGGACTGATGGAGCTGGCTTGGTGGTCCCTGGGCCTTTGAGGAGGCCAGTACTATCTGGTTATCAAGATTTGGGCACCCAGGTATTACTGGATGTCGTGGAAGATCTGAGAATGGTATGGGGGCCCATGGGCTGGATCTAGACCAGGGCCGAGGAAAGCTCTGGCTGGGTCCTGAGAGGAGGAGAGAGAGTCCTTGGCTTGTCCATCGGGTGGCTTGTGGTGGAAGCTGTCACTGGGAGTGTGGAGAGGCCTTCTGCAGGAGATTAGGTGGTCGGCTCTTTAGGTTCCATTGCTCCCCACAGTGGATCCCAATAAAAAAAGACAGTCCATGGTTTTAAGGCATTTATTGTCATGGCAGAGAATAGGGATGAGTAAAACTGTATCCCACTTCTCAGGGGTGGAACTGAGGTTAAATACTTTTGCAGAGAGGAGTTTCTGAGAAGGGGGTTTATTGGCTGAGCTCCAGGCCTTTAGGAACCTCATTAAAATGGAGATCTGTCTTGAGGCTACGTGACCATGACCGGTGGTCACATCCTCTACCTGTGGAGGGGCTTGGGATGCTGCTCTTATGTGACTGATGGCCACAGACCTCTCTATGGGGGACTGTGGGAGGCTTTAGCAATGTGACAGGAGCCAGGGGCCCAAAAGCATGGTAAAATGCCTATCATCCCTGCAGGGTAACTGGGGTTTCAAGCCTGTGCTTGACCAGGGACCAGAATACCTTTCACAGCCCACCACTCCACAACCCCGCCCCCGTTTGTTTTTTAAAAGAGAGGGGTCACTGGAGTGATTGTGCCATTTTTTGTGGAAATTTTGAGTGTGGTGGAAATTTTGGGTGCAGTGGAAGTATAAAAAGAAAACACTACACACAGCTAAGCCAGAAGGGTAAGGAGGGTTGAGGGTGGAGTTTGGGAAGGCAAGGGATTATTGAATCAATTAATTGTTCCATGGGTTGTACAGTTTGAGAGTATTAACATCAGTTTTAACTGACATGTAGTCACACCATTAAAATAGTTTTCCTCACCTCCTGTTTGCTCCCCTTGTTAATACGCTGCATACTAAGGTAAGGATACCAACATATTCCCCTTAAGTGACAGCAGAGCTTTGCAAACCTGAAAGGACAACAGGGGGCTTCATTTAACAATGCAAAGAGGAGGGGCGAGTTGTGTCAGACAAGTGTGGGACAGAGTTTGGCCAGTTCCTGTTTTGGTACAGAAAACAGTATTGGTAGTACATATCTTAGAGGAATGTTACAGGGTATAAGAATACTGCACACTGTGTGCTTGGCACAAATGCTTGGCACATCTCTCAGTACAGGCTATATGTTATTATTGCTAGAGTCATTGAAATCTCTAGACTCAAGGCAAAGCAGTCCCATGGCCAAAGTGAGGCAATCATGTGGGTTTTGGACAACATTCCATTTTTATGATTAAAGCCAGAAATGCTATCAGAAAATTCTGGGTGAAAACTACAATATTCTAAAATACTTAATTGATTAAAGCCCTGTATAAAGTATATCTTCTTTAGATGGGATACATAACCTTCAACATTCATCCTGAAACTGCCATCACTTTTTGGCTTTTCATGGCTTGTGAAAGTAAGAGGCTGAACAAGGTCTGCAGAAATGTGTTGAGTATTCATTTCATGGGAGAATGGGCCAACACAGCATGAAAGACCTCTGCCAAAGTGTTGAAAGCAAGGGCTGCAGTGATTCATGTTTGTATAGTGTCTGAGGTCACTCCGAAGTGTTTTGCAACCTGTGTCTTGGCAAGACAGTAGCTTCCAACTGCATTCAAACACCCCCTTGGGGAGGTTATATCCTAACAACACAACAACAACAAATAAAGAAATGGAAAAAAATTGAAAATAGGAAACATCTTTTCCACACTGAATGAATGAGCACAGCAGGGCTTGAAGAAGACTCTAAGATTTAGAATATAATAATGGCTCATTCAGACTGTGTGTTAGAACTCCAGGTTGTGAGGCAGGAGTGAGTGAGCAGATGAGGAACACCCTCTTAGAGGCAAAGAAGAGGGGAAATGGGGTCGGGGGTTCATGGAGGGGAGACCTAGGTAATGGGACAACACTTAGAATGTAAATAAATTGAATAATTAACAAAAATTTTAAAAGAGCTCCAGGTTGTAAGTTGCAAAGGCATACTTTCCTTGGTATAATACAGAGGAGTACGGGATGCTTGGAAATATGAACCCTGCTTTAAAAGGGTTGGAAGAAAAGCAGGCTGATTGGCTGGGTTCTTTTAGGATGGAGACATTTTTTAACCTTCCTTTGCTGAGGAATAAATTATGCCTGGAAACAAAATTCCATTTAGTTCTATACAATAATCAGCTCTAGACCACAGGGCTCACACTAGGCCAAGACTAACAAGTTCCTCTCTATGTCTGTGTCTTCCAGTGGCTTCAGTTACAGACTGCTAAGCTACAATTTGGGAAAATTCTAGAGAAATAGCAGAACTAGATATTCAAGAGTCGATTTCACCCTAAATTTTAGTTGTTTTAAAAGTTATTTGAAACATAAGAATGCCCGATGAGCTGCAAACTTTTGATCCCAAGAAAAATGTTGTGGCTTTTATTCCATTTTGATTCTTTTACTGCATGTATCCAGATGAATAGTAATAAATAAATATACTGGGAGCTTTCGTCAGCAATACTTAACAGTTTGTTTCTGCTAGTCTGTAAATGATTCTTTTCCAAGATCTATCATGTTTCAAATCACTGAAAAATGCCAGTTCCTATAAGAGTTAATATCTAATGTTTTATCTCTCAGTGAAGAACTCCAATACCCACAGTATTTATTTACCAGCTTAGCATATTTGTCCAGTTATGAAACTGCCAAACTCACCAGGATTTTACCTTGTGTTGCCCAAAGCAGTCCTACCAGCCTACCAGTTATGAGACACTCTATAATAAGCTCTATAAAATCCATGTTCAGCAGCTTTATAATATTTCTGGCTCTGAGAGGTACATAGTCTCTCCGGCAAATGAAGAGTTAATCTGATAGACCTTACCATTGACACGTGATCCTGTACTCCTATCTCACTGTTCACTATTGACTTTAAATTCATCTTCCTAAGGTGCATATTTAATGGCTTCTAGTATATTGGGAAACAAACATCATGATCTGACTTGAGAATGTTTGTGTCACCTGAAAGGACAGTATATGCCACCCTACCCCCAACACAGGTACACTCCCCTTCCTTTCATCTCACTAAACACTCTATATCATTTCATTTTGTTATGTGTACCTGAAAGAATGTTGTACAGTCCATGTTCAAGAAGTGACTGATTTCTTACACAATATGCAGTATTCTGAATTTTTTATATTTGATAGCATATATTCGTACTTTATTTGATTGATGTTACTAAGGATTGAACCTGGAGCCTAACTTAAGTTTGACAAAAATTCTACCACTGCATGATATCCCCAGCCTTATATTTCATTTTAATTAATAAACTGTATTTTATTGTCCAAAGACTTTCATTATTTTTTCACTTTTCAAATGGACTTTTAGGTTGGTTCCACTTTTTAACCATTATCAATAATGTAGCTATAAATATGTAAAATACAGGTTGCCATGTTTCATCTTGCTGAAACAAAGCATGTGATAGAACATGCAATGGAAGAAATGTTTGTTTTGGCTTACAAAATCAGATGATTGAAGCACATGACAGGTGGTAAGAAATGACAGAGTTCATGACCATAGTGGCTGATCTATGCTCTGTCCACCTAGAAGCACAGAAAAGGCACTAGCAAAAGACAGATAAAACCCCCCAAAGCCTACCGTGAGTGACCCACACTGTCACCCAGCACCTAACTCTTACAGGCTCTATGCCTCCCAAACACTGCCACTTGCAAAGAACGAGTACTCACAGCATGTGCCCAAGGGGGACAATTTACATTTAAACTGGAATAACATATCTCATTTCTCTTGGTAAGATGTTTCAGACTGGAATTTCTGGGACACTCTCCATACAGCATTTTAAGCCATTGCCCAACTTTTCCACAGCAGTGGATGTCAATTTCTTTTCTCAACGTCCTAACAGCACATATTTTTGGCTGTTTCTTCTTACAGACACTTTACTGAGTGTGAAATGCTGTCATGTGATTTCCTAATACCTGATGGTGTTGAGCATCTCTTCATGTGCTAATTAACTGTTACATCTTATTTGAAGAAATATCTACTCGGGGTCTTTGTGCAATTAAACATTAGTGGTTGTCTTTAGATAATAACCATTTAAAAGTCCTTTTATATTCTGAATAGAATTCCTTTGGCAGAGTGATTATTAATACATACTTTACCCCAGAGTAGTCTTGCTGTTTTTGGTAATGTCCTTTGTAATGTTTTTTTATTTTGATTAAATCCAATTTTTCAATTGTTTAAAGTAATTAGACTATTTTTAAAATACTTAATTTATAAGTAAAATAGTATGTGTTCAAGATATACAGCCAAATAACTATATATAACTATATATAACTATATATAACTATATATAACTGTATATAACTGTATATGTATACATATATATACATATACATATATATATGTATATATATATCCCATAGGGAAGTTAATCAGCTCATCCATCAGTATCCATGTTTTTTGTGTGTTTATACACATATGTATGTAGCAAGAGGTGTGAAACACTTAAAATCTGACATTTTATCAAATTTTTAAAAATAATGCCCTCTTTTCATGTCATTGTGCTGTGTATCAATTCACCTGGACAGTGTTGGGAGGGAAGCAGACTGGTGCAACCACTATGCAAAGCAGAAGCAACACATGACCCAGCAGTTCTGCTAGTGGGAAATAGATAATAAAAGTGGAATCTGTTTGAAACTGCTTACTGTACCTAAAACATAGAAACAACCTAAAGGTCTACCAATAGATGAGCATTAAAAGAAAATGTGGTATGCATACACAGTAAAACATTATTCAACTATGTTGTTGCCTTACCCTTCCATTACAGGGATAAAGCTGGGAGGCAGAAAATTAGATGAGAAATCTGGGCATAGAAAACTCATAACTGTATGATATCATGTAGAAATATTAAACTCACAGGAATAAATGGTGAGGTGATAGATAACAGAGTTGGACAGGGAGATATTGGTTTGGAGGTACAAGCTTTAAACTCCAGGCAAGTTCTGGGGGAGTCTGCTGTAAACATGGTTACTATAATTAGTCCTGTGATATTTTTCTAGAGCCAAGCTATAGATAGATAGCATGTAGCATATGGCGTTCTTCATTTCAAAATCAGTGTTCATAATCATTTTCCATTTTAACTTTTAAGATTAGCTGTTAATATGATTCAAAGTACATACAGAACCTTTTGACAGAGAGAAATACCTGGAGGAGTCACATCCCAGCTTTGAACATTCAAGGTTGTATAGTCTATCCCAGAAAGAATGCCTAGATCTAGCCATCACTCACAACTGCAAGCTTTTATTTATACATGCTTTACATTCACAGAGCTTTTTCCCATTAGGTTATAGTGTATTGATCCTTTTGTGAGTGTGTGCTACTTTATGTGGCAAATAAAAAAGGAGACTGGAGAGACAGTGTAGTAGTATGAGTACTTGCTGACCAAGTATGAGAGACTGTTCCAATCCTAATCATACATAAAAAAAAAAAAAAAACCTCACATGGTGGCATATACCATAAGTCAAATACATGGAGCAGAAGAGAATAATACAGCACTGGGGTTTGCCTGCTGCCAGCTAGCTCCATGTTTAATAAAAGATACTGTATCAATGGAATAAGACTGTGACCCTGATTAAGAACCTGACATCCTACTCCTCTGGCCTCTGTCAGTGTGATCATCAGGCACCTGGGCAAGCACAAACACACACACACACACACACACACACACACACACACACACACACACACAATTTAAATCTGGATCAAATCTAAGTTTACATGCTGAAAGCATTTAGTGGTTGCTAATCATCTCTTATGTATCTGGAAGCAGTAACAAATATCAGCCCACATGGCTAGAGACGACTGGTTGTCATGGTTATTAGTTGTTTCCCAATTTGTCAAAATGTTAATGTGGTTAAAAAAAAGAAACTGTGACTTAATATCAAGAGAAGACAACACTTGTCCTAACATCCTCAGTTTGTGAAATCCCTGCTGTTGCTTTGCAAATCCACACAGCTGCCTGCTCATGTTGTTTCAGAACTCTTCCCAAGATTCTTCGCTGCTACCTCCTTTGAAAGTTCTTCGTAAGCCTTGAGGTTGAACTTATTCTGACCGCTAAGTAGATTCCTTTAAAGCTATGAAGACCTCTCTTAGACACATATGTATTTTACTTATTTCTCTCTATCTGTATTCATTTTCATTTCTCTCTTGATTTTAGTTTTCTATATATTTTTATTAATTCTTTGAGAATTTTATACAGTATACTTCACACTCCCCTCAAGTCTTTTCCTTCCACCATCTCAACCTTCTCTTCCTTTCCTACCCAACTTTGAGATGACATTTTCCTTCTTCCCCCATTGAGTCCATGGTTCCCAATCCCTTCTTGAAATCAGTATCTGCTCAGCTCTGCAGATGAGCTTTCTATTTATTTTGAAAGTGTACCCTTCTCCTTGGGCATCAGGACAATATTTATTTGCTTTGCTTTTTATAGTTAAAAAAATAAATTAAATGCAAGTTTTCTTTTTTGCTGCAATTGAAACCTTGACAATAGACTTCCTGCCATAACTCTAATAATGTCAGAGGATCTACTTACACTCATCCTTATGGAGCAAGTTGCCATCAAACTGCCATGTGTGGGCATAGCATATCACCTGGTACCATAAGGACCACCCGCATCTTGGCTGTCATGGTTTTCATTATTAGTTTTTTTTTCCCTTCTCTTTTTGGAATTAACTTCTTTAAAATCTAAAATCTTTGTGTAACTTTAAAATCTTTTAAAAAACCAAAACAGAAACCCCTAATAACTGTGCAACCTCTTGACTCCAACCATCAATGCTAATGCATCACTGAGAATTGTTTCTCTGTGTTCCTGAAAGAAAACCAGATTTCTAGTAAAGTCTTTAAAAGAGAAATACTATATTTTCAGCAAACAGGAGGAACAAATTAAAAATTGGCTTCCATTTCTAAACTTATAAGTGGGTACATCCTATTGCTTTCAGAAGATTTTATATAAGATATTTAGCCTGGAAATTTGATCACATAGGTGTGCACACTGAGCCTTCTTATGTTTTTGAAAGGAAGAGTTGTAGAAGAGGCAGGGTAAGCATGGTCCTATAACACTACCAGGTTTCAGTGTATACTCAGAACTGGAAGGACACGGAAAAGACAAGTTCAAAACTGAAGATTAATTCACTAAATTGCCTATGTCTGTTTTGCTTCTCTAGCTTTATTTTATAGTGCTCATCATTTTATTAATCTGCTTCAAGAGTCAAAAATACTAGAGGGTTGTTTATTTATTTTTTTGCGATGCTTATAAATTTCTGAGTTGAATTTAATGATTCCTATAAAACCAATACCAATTCTCTTTATTCAACTTAAGACAATCTCCCTTAAAACCTTTAAAAGACCCTTCAGACAAAACCCAACCTTTTTTTCCTGTGTCCTCACTGTACCTATGCTTGTAGATCATATCTATATTAGTCCCCAAATACTCCATGGAGTATCCAATCTCACAGCAGCCCTGCCATGGAATCTGGGCTTGGAGATAACAGAGTAAAGCTCGAGTAGAATGGTTACCCAGGAGGCCATTTCTTGTGGATCATTTGTTGAATGCAGACATAACTCATTTATAACATTTGTTGTAAGAAATTCATGCTGCACTAACAACTGACTCCTTCACTCTTCAGGACTGTCATGTTACTCATTGCCTTGAACTTTTCTGGCCCACCACAGTCATACCCAAGTGCTGTTATGGCCAAAGAATAATCCCATCTCTCCAGAGCTCTGTCTGCTGACTTCATTCACAGAATGAATTTGCATATGATTATTCTATATCATGTGTATTATAAAAATATAACATTTAAAAACTAAGTATCTACTCTGCTCAAATACTATGTCTATTGAATTTTTATTCATCTTTTATTCTTTCTTTTTAACATATCACAGTGAAGGTGATGACAGCATAGATCAGTAAATAAGTGGTTCAGTTGTACATTGATTGATTCATTGTTCTTGATGATTAATGGTATTGTTGTTTTTGTTTATTGATGATTGCCATAAAGTCCATGACAATGCAACAGATTTTTAAGAAGAATTTTAAGGCAACAAAGGTCAATTATAACATGAGTAATGTGAATATTCACCTCCAAAATTTTAAAAGGAAGAATGCTGAAAGAGGTATAGTCAATCAGAGTTAATTGGCAATTCAAAGAACACAAATTAGAAACTGGTAGTGGACTATGCCAAACAGTTTCCCAGCATTCCATAGCTGTCTCACTTAGAGAAATACTAATGGTTTTGGCAAATAGCTCTTCTGAATCAATGTACAACTGAACCACTTATTTACTGATCTATGCTGTCATCACCTTCACTGTGATATGTTAAAAAGAAAGAATAAAAGATGAATAAAAATTCAATAGACATAGTATTTGAGCAGAGTAGATACTTAGTTTTTAAATGTTATATTTTTATAATACACATGATATAGAATAATCATATGCAAGCATCAACAGGTATATTATGAGTCCACCTTCTCCATGAAACTACTACTCAAGACATCACTAGCATTACTCTCTATATTATTGGTCACCAAAACTTGATTTGAAGGAAATAAAATATTAATTTCACTTTGGTTACTCTAAATGTTTATACCAGTTTAGATTTCCCACCAGTGGCATGTAGTTTAGATTTCCTACCAGTTGTTTCTCTGTTCCTGATACAGTCAGTTGTTTTTAATGTATTAATTTAGGTAGATACATAGTCAAATTCAATAGATTTCAAATTGCCATTTCTTGATGATTAATGGTATTGTTTTTGTTTATTGATGATTGCCATAAAGTCCATGACAATGCAACAGATTTTTAAGAAGAATTTTAAGGCAACAAAGGTCAATTATAACATGAGTAATGTGAATACCAGGCTAACCCTCCTCATACTGGTCACAGGAGGAAGCAAAATCTGAAATGGCACTTTATCTAAAAATGAGAAAGATCAAACATACATGGCACTTACTTGCAGACTCTATATACATGCCTGCATGTGTGCATGCACAGGCAAATGCTTCTACACACACGCACACTCCCCTCTAAAAAAGAGACAAAAGCTTTTTTTATGACAGAAAAAAGCCATACACACATTGTGTAATTTTTATATTCTCTTCAGAAGTTGGAACATGTGTGGTCTTTGAAAAGGAAAATGCTAAGTAAATTATATAAGAGATCAAAGAAAGATAATAAAATCTGAGATCAACAAATAGTTACAGCTTCGGACATAAATAGGAGAAAGAAAACTTTGAGTGGAGAGGCACATTTGGGACAACAGAAAGGGCACCCCACCAGAGAAAATGAACACAGAAAAGCAGGGCTCCTGGGGAGCTTGTTGGTCTGACTTATTTTCTCTAGCTTTCAGGCTTCTTGTGCTTATTTACATGAAAATATGTAAGTCCCAGAATACTGTATGTTAATACATACATAACATACATGTTATTGTATAGTATGTACTCTATACATTGTACATACATGATATATATTGACATACATGCAGCTATATATAAAATATTGACTATGCAGGTGTATATGTGAACACATACACACAAACACAGTTTTCTCCACTAATTTTAGCTATCCTTTAAAATAGGAGCAGGATATTCTTCTGTTCTAGGTTCCGGAGCAATAGTCTGCTGACTATATTTTAATCAGAGTTGCTAAAACTATTTTTGTTTATGTTTAGCATATTGACTTCCTTGAAGGAACACAAAAGATGTTCATCGTGGGCCATCTTCTGCTTGACTTTCTCTTCCATGCACTTCTTCCCAAATTTTAGCTTGCCAAAGACTACTGAAATGAGCATTTCTATAGACTAGAGGTTCTCAATCTTTCTAATCCTGTGATCTTTTAATACAGATCCTCATACTGTTCTGGTGACCAACAACATAAACTTATTTTGTTGCTATTTTATAACTGTAATTTTGCTACTGTTCTGAATCATAATGTATTTTTTAACAATTTTTATTAGATATTTTCTTCATTTACAATTCAAATGCTATCCTAAAAGTCCCTTATACCCTCCCCCAACCCTGCTCTCCAACCCACCCACTCCCGCTTCCTGGCTCTGGTATTCCTCTGTATTGGGACATATAATCTTTGCAAGACCAAGGTTAGGTCTATTATTATGGTAGGAAGCATGGCAGTGTGCAAGCAGATATGATAATAGAGAAGGAGCTGAGAGTTCTACATCTACATCTGAAGGCAGATAGGAGGTGTCTCAAAATCCACCCTTGCAGTGAGTCAATCAGAGTTAATTGGCAATTCAAAGAACACAAATTAGAGACTGGTAGTGAACTATGCCATACAGTTTCCCAGCATTCCATAGCTGTCTCACTTAGAGAAATACTAATGGTTTTGGCAAATAGCTCTTCTGAATCAATGTACAACTGAACCACTTATTTACTTATTACACTTCCTCCAACAAGGTCACACCTATTCCAACAAGGCCACACCTCCTAATAGTGCCACTTTCCATAGGACAAGCATATTCAAATCACCACACTGGCCTTCTGAATCCATACACTATATAGTATATGTTATACGCTTACATAATATGGTCAAGATAGAAGCCTTCAGTGCCATTTAGCTTCTTTCAATGAGTTAAAAATTCCATGTTTCGAAGATTAAATTATTGATATAGATTTTATTCATTATAACCTTAAATAAAATGTTCTTAGGCTATATGAAGACCACCCCTCTCCAAAGCCAAATTTATGACCCACCCTCCCATCATTTCAGAAATGTAACTTTATATCATTTTTCATTTCCAACCAATATACACTGCCATTATTCATACTCTACAGTGTTTCAAATGTGATATGTATCTTAATGCATTCAGTATTTGAAGCTTTCAGTGTTATCCGTGAAGTGGCATGGACTTTATCATTGTTGTTTTAAATATGACATATAAACTTGTAGCCAAAGCATTTGATCTGTTTAAACTTATTACTTATCTATTTTTATTTATAATATTAAAGTTTTGTGCTCTCAATTTGTCCTGTTTTGCAATGATTCTCCCCACTTTTCTGTGATGTTTTGCAGTATTGCAATTGTTGTTTTCATAAGCAATATTTGATATGCCTTAAAACATTTACACTTATTTTTAACTGAGTCAAAGATATTTACTTTCACATTCTTTATGTACTATATATACATCATTTCTTTACATC
Source organism: Mus minutoides (assembly GCA_902729485.2). NCBI lineage: Eukaryota > Metazoa > Chordata > Mammalia > Rodentia > Muridae > Mus > Mus minutoides. The sequence continues at coordinate 362,221 of LR750004.1, forward strand.
ACACTGTAACATACATTTTATGATTTCTTGAGTGTCTATGATCATTCACATTCTCAATTATTTGGCTTGAGTCTTTATTTGTGGACTCTATTATATTTTTATTGTTTATGTGTGTCACATCTTAATATTAGCAACATGTTGAGAAACTTTTTCCCATGTTTGCTTGGTGAATTTGGTTCCCACTAGGACTCAATTTCTTCCTTGTCTTTTGTTTGTTTGTTTGTTTGTTTGTTTTAAATAATATGAGTCATTCCTGTACCTATTGTTTAATATTAATTTTCAGTTTTATTTGTCTAGAAATATCTTATTTGTTCTTAGGGAAAATATTCAAAGTTGGAAATAAATTTCTCTCAGCAGTGTAAAGATTTTAGTTCACTGTTTTCACTTCCACTGTGGTTGAAGATAAACATCTATCCATTATAGCTCGTCCTTAGCTCATTCTCTGAATATTGAAATGTTTTCATTAGTCTTAAGTGCTCTGAATTTTAAATCAAGGGTTCTAGGTACCTATTTTAAAATGTATTTCTCTTGACTTATAGAAATCTACTAGCCTGTAAGCTAGTTAAAAACATAATATATTAGTGCATTTAGCTTGAAGAGAAGTGCCTGCCTATGTGAACAATAGTGCTTCACAAAGGAATGAGTTAGTAAATGAAAATCTCATGGCTAGACATGGACTTCTTGCCCATGGGGTATTGGGTCAAGGAGGTATTGTATAAATATATGAAGACATCAAAGAATAAATAAAAATGCTATCAAAGGTTTATTCATTGTAGGGACTGGTTGAGTGCTTTTACTCTTACGATATGTATAGTGACTGAAAACCATGTTAACAGCTTATCTCTAAGCCAGGATCTGCTTCTTCTTGTTTTCTTTTCGAAACTCCAGTTTAACATTTATCCTTCCTCATAGTCTCCCATTTTAAACTACTAGTTTCTCTCACTTTTCTCCTTTAGATACATAGCATGCACAGTTTTCTCAGAACTGTCTATGAATTTATATAATTTTTGTTCTATTATATAATTTGCAAGTTCATCTATGAATTTTTTTCTTCTCCACAATTTCTTTTTCTTACCTGCCAGTTCTATTCTTAAAGTCTTAGTATTGTTTTGTCAATATATTTTTATCAATTCCTTGAAAATTTAATATATGTACCAAATGGATTTTAATATTTACCCTCCAGTTCTCTCTCAGTTTCTCTGAGTTTCATCTTAATTTTATTTCATAAATTTTAAGGTAATCAATTTATGGGTCTTGCATCATGTTTAAAGTATAGATGTCTTAGAAACTCAATTCTTCAGCTTATTGCTTTTACTGTTCTCCCAAGATTGCTTACTTGTTATTGTATAATTTTGGCTAGGTGCTTCTATTTGGGTCTGAATCTGTGACTATCATAATGATCTTCAACTGAAGAGATATTTCCCCAGATAAATTTTACATTTGTTTCTTTCATGGACTGTGGAGAATTAGCAATTTAAGACTAATTTAATTTAATTTAATTTAATATTTTGTCACGGGTTCTTGAACTGCACAGGTAATCCAAGCTCACAGGTCTGAATTTATATGAAGGCAAGCCTGAAATTACAGACTCTCAAGAATGATTTATGTCTCCATTATAAAGCAAGGAAATTATCTTTCTTTTTAGAAAAGCACATGTTTTTCTATCTTCAGTTATTCTTAGTACATATCCCTACTTACATAGGCTTTAAGGTGTAGATTTACAGTGCATGTAGATGTTAAAATTCATCAGGTTAAGCCAGAACTGACTCTTACAAGTCATCCTCTGACTTCCAAATGGACACTGTGGCATGCATGACCACACATATGCATGACCACACACACATATGACTTTTAAAAATTCATATTCTATGATCTGGTGCTGACAATCTTTGGGCTATGTAACTGTAACAAAAGGTTTTTATTCCTACAGAATTCATATAGTCTTAATTTATTAATATGAAATTTGTAATATTTTATAAAAGTCCAAATTTCGTTCTTGCTTCTCTTAAGTTCACTTTCTGCTTTGATTTGATTTGATTTGATTTTCACACTATATGCTTTTTCCTGATGAATGCTTATAATATAAATAAGAGTCTTCATATATTTAAACAGATGTATCTGTACCCCAAAAACAAGCTATATGAAAATGGAGCCTTTTTCCCTCTTTACTGCTAAACAATCACTCAAGAACTCTCGTCCTGGTAAGAAGCTGGTTGTTTTATTTTATTTTTTTTGAATAGAGCAGAGCATGTTATGGTTGTGTTAGTTATCTTGAGTATCTTCCTATCTCTCTTTCTCTTATTTAATTAATGTATGCTTCAATCTGAGCTTGGCCTTCATTCGGGTGTCTCATTGTAAAGGCTACTGCAGGCCCAATCATTTATGACCTTACCTAGGTCAGAAGGACAGGTTAAAAGTTCTGACCACCTTGATTATTCTGCTTTCATTACAACTGTTATTTCTTGGTTTGTATAATCTAAAGAACACGCCTCTTTACTTAAAGTATTATTTAGGGGGTCTTACAAGACTGTAATGCTAGATTTTAAGGAAATGTTATGCTCAGGATCTGATGAGGCTAATGTGAGTGCTTGGCTTTCTTTTACTTGCAGTGGTACTGATTTTTCAGTTTTTGGAAGGTTTGGTCTATAATTTGTGGTTTGAGGTTGTGGTAATTTCCTTCTTGTATTGGAAATGGAATATATTTTTGATCCGTTATTTGGAGATGGGCTTTTCAGGAGAATGTAAGTATAATCCATGGTGTCATTCTTCTCCTGGAGTTTGGATCACCCTCTCTGTTACCTACTGATGCTGGCATCCTCTTTCTGGTAGGGAACACTGTACCTTTTCTGAGGCATGAAACATCATGCTCAAGTTTTCCACCAAAATGACACCTCACCCTCATTCTCTGCATGTTAATAAATTGCAGTAGGGAAAAAGAAAATTCTCTGATGCTTCTTACCCCTGTAATTTGTGAATCATGTAATAACTCAGTGTCTGAGCTCAAAGACTTTTGTTCAAGTCTATTAGATTGGAGCAAGATCTGTTAAACAGCCTGACAGCTGGGAATTTCAGTTAAATTCTGTTGGACTATTGATCAATAATCAGTAGAGCTTTCAAGTGACAACAGATTCAAAATAATGTAGAATTATATAAGTGTTTTTGGTGACAACTGTGCTTTGTAAGATGAAGTCCGCTTAGACATGCCATCTACATGAACAGGAACTTAAGCACAGGGCCTTAATTTTATTACCACAACATTTTTATCTTAATGAATCAGTTCATCACAGAACAAATATACTGTGACATCAATGGTGCCTCTAATCGTGTGTTTATGTTTCCATTTACACAGAACAGGAATAATATACATTCAACAACAAACTACACACAATTCATTTTCATTTCATAGAAAAGGCACTGTATGTGCAATTTTTATTTTCCACCAAAAAGTAATTTATTCCTTCATTGTTTGTTAAATTAACATTCAAGAAAGCCGGGCTATGGAAACAGCTGAATAGTTAAAGCATTTGTCATGCAAACAGGTTTACATCCCCAGAATCCATTAAAAAAGCCAGATGCAGTTGTACATACATCAATGATTCCTGTGGCATTTTTGAGAAAATGAAAGAAGGAAACAGGAAACTGTGTGGAGGTTCATGGACCAACTATGTATATGCACCAGTCAGTGATGTAAGACCTTGTCCACCAAAGACTGGAAGGTAAGGACTGAAACTGGAGGTTGTCCTCTGACTTCCATGGCACATACATATCTATACCCATACATATAAATACATGCTAATGCACACAGAACATATGTATAAATTAAATGTAGGTAAGATAACCAACAAAATAGAACAACATAAATACAGACATTCTGTACTCTTTCTTTTTTCTCCTTTATCTGACAGAGTTACCCTTTAATTTTTTGTACTCCCTTTCTTAAAATTGCAGTAATTATATGTTTATTTTCTTTTAATCTATATCTTATGTCACCATAATATTCTCTTTCAAGTCTAGAAACTTTTGCTTATTTTAAATTTTAGCATATTTTTCCTCTGGGAAAAAAAGATGAACAAATATTGTCAAAGCTTTACCATATTTTTTTGGTATAGATAGTTGTGTAGTATCACTACAGCTAAAAATCTCTGTAATATTTATTGACCAGTTACCTCTCAGTAAGTGAAATTTTTCCTTTTCCAATAAATGTCTCAGGATTCTGCCATTTGTGGATAATGAACAAGCAGTCAGTTCTGCTTTACTGCCTGTCTTGGGAGAAGCAAAATTAGTTTTTAAGGCTATATATGTAGTTGGAAATAATTTGAGAATATGTGCATTTTATGTTTGTGATTTTTTTATGAGAAAGAATTATAGACATAGAACACTATATATATCCCAACAATGAGATGAGTGAGCCTACACATCAGAAATACAAGGAATATCTCTGTTGTCAAACTTCCCCCAGATACCACAGCTATCTATCTGTGTTGATAGCCATAGAATCCATATCCAGTTTTTAAACTTTTCAAACCATTTCAAACAGTCCTTCTACTAAGTAGTCACTCCCGAAGCTGCCACTCTGACAATGTTCAATTCCACAAGCAAGCTACAGACCTTTTTCAAGCTAGGTACCATAGCTAACAAAGAAGTTACACGTTTCTCAACCATGTACAATGTGTAAAACTGCTACTAGTTTCATAAGATCCTTGTTGGGTTGTTCCTTAAGGCTACTTACACAATTTTCAAAGTTGCACAGCTCAACTTCCTCATAAACTTTAAGGATTTTTATTCCTTTAATTATAATATTAAGATGGTGGATGTAGTTTAGTGTTTAAGCATTACTTTACAATGTACAGGCTAGGAGATCAATGAGCATGAGCGTGTGTGTGTGTGTGTGTGTGTGTGTGTGTGTGTGTGTGTGTTTAGTGTATTCATATGCAATAAAATTGTACAGGGAGACCTAGTTTATGGTTTGTCTAGTTAGTTCTGATGATAATACCTTACAGATCTATTATCTAATGCTAAAGCCAGGAGACTGGTATAGAAATGACAACACTTCAGAATGTTCCATCACACAGGAGTCCCTGCCTTATCTGCTTATCGACAATCTTACCTCTTAATCCAGTTTCCAGACCTTTTCAACTACTAATATTTTCTCCAGTTCTGTAACCCTGCCATGTTTAGAATAAGCCCCAGTTGAAATCTATGTTATGCAAGCTTTGGGGAAAATGATGTTTCCCAGAATAATTCCCTAGTTTTTTTGGAGTTATTGAATATGTCAATAATGTATTCATTTTTAATGCCAAGTAGTTTTACATACATACCACATTTTAACCCAGAGCCCAGCAATCTATTTTTATTTTATTTTTCTATCTAAAACAATTATTCTACAGTTACATGAGGCCATTTTGTATAGGTATATAATAAATTTTTAACATATTCTTCCATATACTCTATTCCCTTGCCTACATTGCTCCCACTAGGGTCCTTTCTTCTTCTAGATAAATCTGCTTTTACATTTAAGACATCTGTATGCACATATTGTTTTATATATCTATAAATTTTAAGACCCACAAATTAATAAAATGTGATATTTGTCTTTCTGGATTGACTTAAATTCCTAAATATGGTTATTCCCAATTTTGCATTTATTTTCCCACTAATGGAATAATGTCATTCTTTATGTCTGAAACAAACTGTGTTGTATATAAAAACCAAATTTCTTTATCCATCTCTGTATTATTGGATGCTCAGGTGGGTTCCATAACTCACCATTGTGAATATTGCTGCAATGAACATTGGCCTCTCCCCATCCCAGGTCTCTCATGTGTCCTAGAGGTTACCTACCCCTAGCAGATCTCCCTTTTCTTTCCCCTGTTCTCCCTATTTGATCTCCCCTCTCCATCAACTTTTTCACCCACTCCCCTCCTTCCATCAGTCTCTGATATCTATTTTGTTTCCCCTTCTGGGAAATATTCAAATACCCTCTCTTGTGTTGCAGGCCAGAACTTTGCATAACTGTATTCTGAGAGACTCCACTCAGGAGCCAATCAAAAGAGATGCAGAGACTCACACCCAAACATTAGTTGGAGCTTCGGAAGTCTTACAGAAGAGTTGGGAGAAATATTGAGGGACCGAAAAAGGACAGAAACTCCACCAGAAGGCCAACAGACTAATCTGGACCTTTGGGGTTCCCAGAGACTGAATTACCAACCAAAGAATTAGCACAGATGGATATAGACCCCAACCATAGCAGATAGTCTTAATGCAGTTCCCCCAAATAACTGAAGCAAGGGCTGTCTGTGAGCTTGTTACCTGTCTGCCTGCCTGCCTGCTTGCCTGCCTATGGATCCTGCATCCTTAAATGGACAGCCTTATCTGGCCTCAGTGGGGGAGGATGTGCCTATCCTGCAGAGACTTGATCTCTCTCTCTCTCTCTCTCTCTCTCTCTCTCTCTCTCTCTGTGTATCTGTGTATGTGTGTTTGGGAGGGGTGTTGACACCCAGAGGTGGGGCTTCCCCTTCTCAAAAGAGAATGGGAAGGGGAATGGGGAGAGAGCTTCCATGAGGAGCTACTAGGAGTAGAGGAAGGGCTGATATTGGGTTGTAAAGGGAATAACTAAGTAAAAATTTTAAAATGTGAGATTCGAGCTTGTTGCTCCTGCAGCTATACCTGCTTGCTGCCGTATCTTCCTGTAGTGATGATTATAGGCCCTTCTATAGAACCACCAGCACAGAACCACTCCCCCCAAAATAGAATCCTTCCTTCTATGCCTTCTACATGGCATTTTATCACAGTTATAGAAACATTACTAATATAGCTATAAACTCATTACCTTTAAGTTAGTTATCACTACAATTTTAAATGTTCAGTTAATTCTGGAGTTCCATAAAAATAAGTTTGAAAATTGAGACTTCTCCGCTTCTATATTTCATGAATTTCATTGGAAGTTGGCAATTCCTTACTTAGTTTGAAAATATCTCGAAGACTTTAGGGGGAAAGATCCCATGAGTTTTAAAGTAAGGATTCATTCTATTCACAGCAGCATATTATATTTAGCCACTAGTCCTGATAATTAGTAGGAAAATATCTGTCAATGAGTTTAAGTATCTTGTTGAAAGATCTTTTTATCTCCCAGATTTTCAATTAGGCAAGACCTCTGTTACAACAAAAAGCTGAATGTTTTCCAGCCAGCCCCTCAGGAAAGATACCATTTTTGGCTCTGAGAACCACTATGACAAAAAGTGACCTTTTTACCTTTCCTGACCCAGGCTTTCCCAGATGGAAACTGGATGGTTTAAATTCAGAACACTATCAGCCTCATAAAGCATGAGACCTGTCTGGCCAAAGCAGTCACCGTAATCTAACTTAGGAGGCTGCCACTGTGCAGTGGGCTCAGCCACTCCCCTGCCAAATAAATCATCACATCGGTCGTGTTTACTCTCCAGCTTCCAGGGATACTTAGTGGTGACCTCAAGTTATGTCTGTTCTGAGGAAAGGAAAATCAGGGAGGAGAATAAATTATTACATAAACAAAGACTATATTATTTGGCACATATGTTATGGTTTACCCCATTTCATCCTCTGAACAAGAGATTGTCTGCCTTCAACTTTTCCAGGCTTTTAAAATCCCTCTTTATAGTCTGTGCAGTCAACTTAATGAGGACCACGTGAGGGGCATAAGAGAAATGATGTCATTTATGCCCTCTCTCCACTTTCCCTTTCTAAGGGTAGGATCAGGTCTACCCTGAACAGCATAAAAATCTGTGCACACAATCTCAGAATTATTAGAGTGAAAAATTGGTTGCTTGGAATACCAAATGTGTAAACATTTTACTAAGTACATTTGCCTCTTGCATTAACTCTACGTGTAGCACCATGGTACTAGGTGTTATACTAAACATTACTTTTTCACATATGCGTTCATAACAACATGTAATGATAGCATGTGTTGTTCAGAGAACAAGTACCAGCCCTGCCTCATTAGAATACACCCAGAGGGTTGCTAGAACTAGGAAGGACAGTATGCTGGCCTACAAGAGTTGATTGTTAAATTTTCAAAAATTTGTGAGTACTTATTTAACCTTTTATTAAAATTTACATAATGGAAATTTATAGTTAAGTAATCTATACATAAAAGACATATAACAAATACTTCAATTTTATCCCTTTCTGACATTTTACTGTAGTTCATTATTACTTATACCCTCAAAGCTATGTTCAACAATTCTACCTCTTCAGTAGAAATCCTCCATAATTATATTTTATTGGTCAACTCCTCCCCATTCCACCTTGATTGCTGTTACTGCATGACTTAATGTTAGCATTCATTTCCATATTTACAATATGACAGAAATAAATGTTATGTTTTGTACTATAAAGGACACAGTATCTACACTTTACTAGACATCACAGTATAAATATTACTATATTGACCACAGTTTTAGTAATAACTGCAAATACATTGAAAGTAATTGCATTCCTAAAACTTCATGTTTTGAAGTATGGTAGAGACTAGAAATAACTTTAAGTTAAATTCATTCCTTCACTATTATAGAAATAAATATATTCAACTTTGGGATTTGATCTCTTGTGCTCTAAGCACCATGTAAATACGCACATGCGAGCACACTCGCATGCGCGTGCGCGCGCGCACACACACACACACATACACACACACATACACACATTTTACATGGTGTTAATGTGAGAAGTAGATGTTTTCATGGGTAAAGAAGGTTGTATGACATTTTCTAGGTTTCCTACCTCAGATATGTTCCATAACATGTTCCAGAAGCATGTATAATAAAAATCTAGAAGAGATGGCCCTGGAAAGAACAAGTTGGCACTATCACTGAGATCACTATACCATGTCAAATACATGTACATTAATGCCCATGAAACAATGCACCATGACTTTCGGTAGAAAACTGTTCTTGACCTCAGCAGCATGTTGAGCTGGGACTTAGGAAACCTAATACAACATTGAAAGCAGGACAGGCCACTACAGGCAGAACAGTCTCTGACCAGCCCCTATTGGAGCTGCTCAGTAGTTCGAAAAGATGCATTGCAACAGGGAAAATGCAGGTGTGAGAAGGGTTAAACATGACCACAGTAGATGTGTGGAAAAGACATGTCTCAAAAGCAAGCTGTGCACTAAGTTACCAGGAGATCAGCACTCGGTGCTGATGGAGAAACTGAAAGCAATATGTCTGAAGAGAAGACCTGTTAACTCTGGGTGTTCCTAGGAGAAATTGAAGACAACAGAGTCATCAAGTCTTTTCTGGGCTGGTGATCTGAGAGATAATGTGATGCTGTGGTATCGACACTAACCTCAGCCAGGGTTGATGGGAGTGGGACAAACCTGCCTGATTTCTCATCGTTGATTATAATAGGTTACAGATGTCCTATGGTGGACAGGCTTAAAGCCAATACTGATAAGATAACATTTAAGTGGTTATCATAAATTATTCAGTGAAAGATACAAAATCTACTATCTAGGTATAGATGGATTTTCGATGTGAAGACTCTAGTATCTTCACATTTTCATCATAAAATCTCTCTCTTTCTAAACAATCATCAATAAACCTTTGGTTTTGAGTAACTATTAATGAATTAAGTTTCAGTTCATCCCTGCTACAATTTGATCACACACTGACCCTTTCTGAGTCACAAAATATCTGTACATAAGCTTGTCATCTGCAGTTGAAGGATTCGACAATTCTGAAGTTCTAAGTGTGCCAATCCGTAAGAAAACCCTGCCTGCAAGGAAACATGAATCCATTTACTCATGGGGCCAAAGAGTCAACATCACATGATCTTCCCTGAGAGAAATCTTCATGCAATCTTGGAGACATACCACAGCTAGAGTGTGTGCTAATGACTTTCATGGATCAGCGTGTCGGGCCTCCTTCTGTTCCCAAATTGCCTCACTGCCACACACTACGGGGAAGAAAATGCTATAAAAACCTTCCTAATAATTCCCTGAGGGACCTTTTACAAAGATATCATGTACTTTTCAGACTGCATCGTTATATTTGACATTTAGGGGTGGGAGGGATTGCAGCTTATGCTAGAATTAATTGTGCTCATCCCACCCACTTGGTGAGTTACAATATCAGGCACAGATTTGCAGTAACACATCTCTTTTCAAGAAACTGTGTCCATGTCTATTCTAAAGTACAGCACAGTTCATATGTGGTCATTTTTACTTTTCTATTTAACATAAAGAGGTTTACATGGAAGCTGCCTTCTGGTTAGCCATTATTAAACTGCTGACTCAGGTTGGTTTGTCTGTTTGTTTGTTTTTTGTCTGTCTTTAGAAGTTCCTGGGAATCTATTGCTAGTCACGACAGCACAGCATTTTCACACCTTACTAGAATGTGGAAAAAATGAGTAGTCTGCAGCTTTCCAAAACAAGAGAACAGCAGCTTAAAAAACGATGAGTGTGTGTATCCAGATACTCTCTGATAAGGGTTTGGGGCCTAGGAGCTGAGGAGCAGATAGATATCACCAGAATGAATTCCACTATTTGTGTACACACACTCTTTACACTCCATAAAATGGGTGTAAGAGAATATCGGAGAGCACATGAAAAGCACATCTTTATTCCAAGGAAATGGATAGTGCATATTATTTTGGTTAACTATAACTATTGGTTATATTCATAACAGCTATACTAAATAAACATTACTTTTGACATAGTTATTTTGTCTAGCAATGTGTGAACCACAGCCTCCCTGCTTAACCTAGATAACATGTGCATTCACTGACCCTTTTGTTGAGAGGGAGTCAAGCTATAGGTCCTTGATAGTGCAGAGGTAAGAGAACCACTTGGTCTAGGTCTTGTCTCAGATCATTACAGTTTATGTAGACTAAAAAACACAATGAATAATGATCAAAGAGTCCATACCACTAAATTCTAGATCTGTGTCTACTACTATTGAACTATGTATGGCTCTTTCAGCCAGTAGTCTAACCACCCTGAGTTGAGTTACACCAAAATAATTATCCTTTCTAGCTTTACTGAAAATACTTGTGCAGTTTAGAATGAGATGCTGCTGAAGGAAACAAAAATTAGGGTCATTATCCTAATTTGAACTGTTACAGTAAATGATGGGTAAGTATTTTTCCTGGGGGTAATTCTATTGATGAAAAGTAAGATGCTCTGTTCTGCAGCCATCTCAGGACAATCCATTTGATCACCTTAGTTCTGTTCTAATTGACAAAGATACCAGAGCCGCACCACAGAATAAAAATACATTAGGATGTGGGCAAAGAATTGAAGTAAAGAATTGAAATTTAAAGTAGGGGACACTGCAATGAGCTGCAGATGTCTTTAAGGTATCAGTGTCCTCAAGGAGGCGAGCAGAAGCCACTTGGCTACTAAGCACCTCCTATGTGGCTACCACTGCGTGAAATGACCCGAAAGATCAGACTACACGCTGATTACTATTTACAGATTCATTTATTGTTGTGTTTGTATATCCTGCAGCTCATATGTTGTGTGGGGGGGTTGTAGGTCAAAGGACTCCTTGTAGGAAACTGTTTCTACATTATGTATTCCGACAATGGAACACAAGCGGTAAGGCTTGGTGGCCAGCAATCTTCTCCATTGAACTATCTCTGAGGCTCATACTGAATTTTTGAAGATTTACATTCAAAACTATTCAAAATACTCAAATAAAAATTCTCAGTTTTTACACTAATTATATGCTGAGATGATTCTTGTCTTGGTAAAATAAACATATTCCTTTTGCCTCTTTTTGTTTTTTTCACATTTTAAAGTGTACCTATTAGAAAGTTTAAGATCACATTAATAGACACTGCTTAACGTTACATTTGATAGGACAGTGGCACATTGGATATGTCATTTACCTTATACTACAGAATTTTGTATTGTTTTGAATATTTAAGCAAAAAGGCCAAAATTGAAAGATAGTCCTAAAAGTATAAAAAAATGAGGAAACTTGTCTGAATGAAAGAAAAATTACCATCATGCCTGGAGAAATGGGTTTATGTCAAATGTGTGCTTGCATGTGGTCAAAGTACAGATGCCCTGTAATGAAAATATAAAACCCACCTTTGTGTATAACCAATGTAATGCAATTAAAATGTTTAGGATATAAAAGTCCTTGCAAAAATGTGCACACATGCTTACATCTGTTTCTTTGACTGAAATATGAGTCAAGAAAATAGTAGGATTGCCATTTTGCATTATTTTTCCTACTTAACCATTTTTCTCATTAACAATTTTTCTAACTAAAAATAACTTGATTTCTAGAAATAAGAAGTGCAAAATTTTAAGGTTTCTTTCTTGCTTCTTCTAGAACAGAGAAATGAATAGACTCTATATGACGCATGGGAACTATTGGGGTCTAACAATTGCAGTTGCCACTGTGAATAATTGGACAACCTCTTCGTTCTCTTCCCCTTCAAAACTTTGAAAATTATTGAATTATTTACTAGTTACTTTTGACTACCTAAATTTATTAGGAAGGCTCAATGTACATATCAATTAAATCTATGATAAGATACTTAATAAAAAAGCATAGTCAGAGGTAATTGAATTTCACTATCTTATAAAGTTCAAATTAATTAAATTAGAATGTTTTTAACTCATAGTGATATTAGCAGCCAGGCATATGCTCATAAGCACTGCTGGTGGATTATCTCAGGGTACAACTTACTAGGAGGTGACACTCTGCTACCCACGCTCTTCTGTAGACACAGGGAGAATGGTGCTCATTATTATTTATATATGGTATGATATAGCCAATGAAATAATTAAATAAAAATACTAATATATTATCCAACAGCATTTCTCAATGAATAAGTTGGTAAATTGATAAATGCACATAAGATACATATATATATATATGAATAGACAAATCTATAGGTATAGGTGAGCTACAGATACATACATACATGCATACATGCATACATACATACATACATACATACATACATACATACATACACCTGCAGAGGAAAAGAAGTCAGCAAGCCAGAAAAATAACTACAGACCCATGTTTGTTCCTTATTCCCAAGGTACACACCCATCAGCAGATGAATGAATAAAACAGAATTGATAAATATACATACAGTGGACTCTTATTCAGCCATAGAGAAGAATGAGTAATGATATTTCATCACGACAAATAGAATGGGGATCATCAGCCTACACGAAGTTAGCCAGACACAGAAAGTCAAATATTCCTTGTTTATCTTATTTGTAGAAAGAAACAATTAAATATGCTGTGAAAATAAAGGATGGGCATTTGAAAAGAATGGGTTATGGAGGATAATAGGGAATGTGGACAAATAATAAAGGCACTATTAGCATGTCCAGAAATTGCAGAGTGAAATCTTTCAGTTCATTGAACTTGTTTGATTTCATATAATAAAGTAAATGAATAAATAGGACCCACATATGATGAGTGAAAGGAGATATTCCAAGTGTTTTAAGAGAACACTATAAAGGCTATTCTTCCAAATAATGATACAGGAAATAAAAGGACTTACAATTTTTATAAGACATATATTAATATCCTAACGGGCACTATCACATAAGTGAAGCATATACATTACCACCAAGTAAGCATGTTTGTCTTGGTCTTTACTAAGTAGAGAGTGGAAATATCAGGCTTGAAATGTGTTTAAATGCAGCATTCAAATCTAATATGAAGTACTTGGCAGTTTGCTTTTTTTGTTAAGATTTTTAGTTTATTTATGCAAAGTTTGAAAGCAAGCTTGATTGTTGTCTCTGAGCTGTGACTTGCTAAAGGTTTTACCTTGAGAATCTGTACTCCATAAAACCCTCCAAACCATTTTCTGCCAGAGACATAATATTATACAGAGCAGCCTGAGTTGACTTTTATCCAACCATCATATACCTTGGGCCAAGAACCACACACTAGGAAAAGCATAACTCCCCAATGCATCACCAGACTATTATTTTTTAATGTTCTTCATAATATGAAGGAGAAAAATATGCTCTTTGTGACCAAATGCATATGTGAGCTTTCTGCATTGTAAAGCATCAAGCAAATTCTCACAGATCAGGGGGAACCTAAGAAGACCTGGAACTGAGCAGACCTGCTTCAATTTGCCTCTTCTTTCCCTTTCCCACTCCCCCACAATAATAGCAGTAACAATTGGCTCTTCTGGCTTGAAATGTGAAATCTGACCTCTTCCCAGTTATGATGAGACCTGTGAGACTATGAAGCCACCTGTTGGAAGAGAGAGCTTTAAAATGTGAAGGTTTTGCATGCCAAAATGATGAGCGAGACTTTACTGAGAGGCATCTGATGAATCTAAAAGAGGCAAAAGGGCGAAGGTATCACATATTCAGTGATCCCTCCAAAGCTCAGGCTTTACTCATCTGTGGAAAGCTGAGTGAGGACCAAAGGATTCCCGGTGGCTGCTCAGTGTTCAAGCCTCTTGTGTCTTTTTTCTTCATCTGCTGCACTTGTCACCCAATAAAATCAGGCACTCTTGAGTTACATATTTGCTTTGCCACCTCTCAGTTTACCTACACTTGTTTTGAGGCATAAAGACAATGAACTATTTGGAGACCAGTTATGTCCTCCTGTGTGGCTGGGTGTACTACTTCTGTCCATGAGCCCCTATTTTCCCAACCATCACGGGCTTTTCTCTGTATTTCTTAACAGTTGAGCTGAATCTCACAACAGCATCTATTTATATAAACAGTACTGCTGGTTTGTCTTTTGCCAGGATGTCAGATGCCATGGGGGCTTTCCAACGGAGGGAAGCAGGTAGTTGCAGGAGTTCCTTGGAGAACTAGGCTTATCCACTGTCACTTGAGGCTTGCTGCAAATGGTCTTGTGGACATTTCAGAGCAGAGTCCTCTAGATATAGGATCATAAATCTCTGTGCATAGAGAGCAATAATAAAAACCCAAGGCTGATCTAAAATCCATATTATCAAGTTAAAACTCCCAAGGGATAGGGACTTAAAATACCAGACAAAACAAAATTCAAGACTGCTACAGCTTTTCTTCCTCCCCTCCATACCTCCTTTCCTTCTTTCTATTGTTCTTTCTTTCTTTTTTTTTTTTTGTTCTTTCTTTTGAAAACTTAAACGGTCCTACTATGTAGCTCAACCTGGCCTCAAACTTGTAACCTTCCTGAATCAGTCCCTGGGGTTGCTTAGATTATATTTCTGTCCTAGATTGCCACATTTGCTTGGTCTTGTATTTGAAAGTCAATTATAGGCATCAGAGATGGGAGAAATGAGGTGAATCCTATCACTGGTTACTTATCTTATTGTCATGACAAATTACATTGCAAAGGTACTTAAGGAAAGAAAGGTTTCTTTCCCCTCAATCATGGTAAAGAAACCTCTATGGGGAGAACGTGTGGCAGCTGGCCACATTATGTCTATAGGAAGGAAGCAAAGAGAGATGAATGTGTATTCTCAGCCAGCTTTCTCCTTTTTATTCAGTTCAGCACTGTAGCCATGGATTGATGTTGCCCACATTTAATGCAGCTCTACCCACCTCAATTCATTTCACCTAGAAAATCCCTCATAGACATGTCCTAGAGAGCCTAGGATCCCGTGGGTGTTGTATGCATCTTCTCACTCTGTTTCTCACCTCCTCGAACCAATAATCTTCACCTCCTCTGCATCCAGTCACCACACAGCCTCATCTCAGGCCTCACCATCAACCACAATTGCTCTGTCTTCTAGTCTCAGGCATAGCCTGCTGCCCCAGAAACCTTGCTGTCAATTTTAGTGTATCTGCTCTCCAATCTAAGATCAATAAAGCCTCCGTTCCTCCTTCTCTTAGGTCGTAACCTTTCTTGTGAGTCCATTTCCTCCTCTGATTAGAGGAAACAGAGACTTTCAATATTTTCCCACCAGTACTCTTCAATATCAAATTAGTAAATTTGTGTACAAACTATATACTGTCATAATTTCTTATTTTAGAAATCGATGTTTGTGTTGCTGACTTCTTTTATTTTTTTTTAATTCATTAAAGGGATGTTGATTTGAGATTGTGACAAATTTTTTTTAATTTCTTAAATGGTTCTGAATACTTATGCTGTTTTTGTCCTTAGTGTTTGTTAGAAGTAGAATTCTCAGTCCTGACCTTGATGATATCAAAATCTTGATGGACTCTGCAAAGCAGCTAAGATGTGCCACATCCTGCACTATCGAAGACTCAGCCAGGATTTAATCCTCCATGTACGAAAACAAGCACATCAGTCTCATCAGCATGAAGATTTGCATTCAACTCTAATAAATGTTAAAATTACATGTATATCAACAAAGAATTATTTTAAAACGAAGGTTGGTATTATTTATTAGTGCCAATTGCTTAGTTTATATACCTATTTTATATATCTGTATATCTGGGACCACATACAAATTCTAGAGGAGAGGGTATTGCAAGTGGAAAATGTTTAAGCCCTGGTCTCATAAGAACACCTCTCCTCCAGCTGTGATAACTATGCTACCCTTCTTTTCCTGCTGAGGACACCACTAAACACACTCTAGGAAAAGAGCCCAGTTAGATGACTCTATTTCATCCAATGCTTGATAGTGCTGACTTTTCCATCTCTTCAAACTGTCCCGTTGTTAACATTGTTGCCCTTCTTCCTGGATCTGCAACTCAACTCATAGCCTTTTCTAAAAGAATACAAAAGATTCCTTCTTGGTCACATAAACTAATTGAGAACATTCCCTTTCCCCAGCCTTCCTCTCAGGACATACATGTGTGGTACTTGTACTTGGTTGTGTACAGATAGATGTTCATGAACATATTTGTATGTGCAGAGATCAGATGAGGATGTCCTCCTCCAGTCTCTGCCTTCTTCCCTTGAGTCAGACTCTCCCTCACTGAATATGTAAGTAGTCTGGGAGACAGGAGGTATCTCCCTGCTGTAGAGTTGGGGTTATAGGAGTGATAAGGTGAGGCTTCGCTTTTTCACTTGTGTGCTAGGGATTTGAATAGATGATTTTCTCAAATCACTCCAAGACTTTTTTCTTCACCTTCAAGATAAGAATAGTAGTTAAACATACTACGATGGGCTTTTTGAGAATTAAATCCAACAGCATGTGAGATGTGCATTGAATCATTCATGCTATCAAGAACATACTCAGCGAGTTTCAGCTAATCCTTGTGCACTTGACTTTTCTCATCTTATAGCATGAAGGAAGACTTAGGCATTCTATTCCCATAGGAATTTGCATCTGCTGTCTCCTTTTACATTTTCTATGCCAAACAGTAATCTCATTTTGATTCCATTCTTAAAGTTCAGTTTTTCTATACTACTGGTACTCTCAATAATTATCCTTCATTCTTTCAGTGAATATCTACCATGTGTCTAAATGACACCAAGAACTATTCTCGGTGATGATGGTGGAAAGATGAGGAGTCAAGCCATGCCCCTGCCCACAAAAGCAATAAACAAGAGAAAACACACATGCCCTCTCTCAAACCACGAGACATGAAGACAATATAGTGACATAAGTGACCAAATGTGACTCTGTAGAGGTGGAAGATGATACTCTCTTAGAAAGGATGATCAAGCATGTTCTGTTAAAAATGAGCCCCTAAACCAAAGTCACCTACAGGCTAGTAATTTTTTATACATTTTTATACATTTTATACAGTTTATTGACTTTCCTTTATTGGCCCCCTCTCTCTTGCTCTTCGTGCCTCATGTGCATTATTACCAGATTTTTCTCTATGCCTAGCCTTGTAGTCTTGGCCCTCAATGTTTCTGTGCTAGAGTGGACTTTTAAAATATGCAGTGAACCATGGACCATTACAAAGTCAATGAAAATGTCCCCATTGCCTCCCTATGCCTCCCATAGAAAGATACACTGAGTCCTCAATGAATTTGCCTCTGCTTACTTTTCTGGTGTTTTTCAGTCACTCTAACTCATGCCCTAGACTTTCCACTCGACTTTCCCACCAGGAAGTCATCATTGTACTTCACTTCATGCATCTGTCCATGATGTTCACTTGGCTCTAAGGCTCTTTTCACCTAACAATTCCTTAAACTAGCCACTATCTTTGAAAGTTTCCTCAAAAGCTGACTGGATGTTTTACCGTGTACATTATCAAACTCACTTCTTGTTTTCTTGTTTGCTTCTCTGTCCTCAACCTTTAGACTCTGAGGACTGTGACTGGTTTCCAGACTTCTATACCCACTACAGTGCCTTGAACACACAAATGAAGCTGAGTAGGAATTAAACTCATATCTGATTTCAGAGTCTGTTTTGTTCCAAGAAAACTCTAAAATGAAAACCTAAGCTATGGAAAGAGGGTCATGATTTCCCAATCTGGCTTTGGTTCAAGATCTGGTTCACTTGTCCACAAGTTGACTTTCGTGTTCAACCATGCATGACTGTCATCCCACTCCTGCCCCTGTGGGAATCTCATTGTCACACTTCACTGAATGTCACACTTTTCTCTCTGGCCTCATGATGGCTGTCTGCTACAGTGGTGCCAGTGTTCACTTAGTGGATCTGCTTCCTTACCTGGGACAAGTAAAATGAAACACTGAAAATTAACCAGAATTCCATATGTGTGGCTGAGTTCCTGCTGCTTGGAATGAATGTGCTCATAACTGCAGCCTTTATTGAAGGAAACCAGGCAGCATAAGCAGTAGATGAGGAAGGCAGAGTCTTGTGTATGAGCTGAATGAAAAGCAGAAAATGAGCCTTAAGTTAGCAGGGACTCAGGAATTTAGTGCATTCTTCTTGGACCATTGAATACAGAATCTAGATACTCATTGATTCTATGGTTTACACCTAATACAAAGGGTAGTTTATACCCTAAAACAACAACAGGAAATCTCAATCTTATATATTGTCCTTTCTCACATGTCTCTTGATAGGAAATCACTATCCTTGTGGACCTGAGAATAAGAATTTTCTGCAGAAGACAGGACCATTGCCCTTGTCATAGCTATAGTTTGAAGAAAACTCTGAAATGTTCCTCCCTCGCTGAGAATACCCTGGTACTTTCCTCTCTCCTCACTCATCCCAAGCTTGGAACATAATCTGTGCTTATGTCCCACTAACACTGCATTCAGTGTGACTCTTCGAATCTACTTGTCAGTTGGTTTTTCCCTTTGTATGCACTAATAATTTAAAAAGGAAGAAAGTAAAAGCACAAATAGAATAGAATGCTTTGTGTCCCCTACAGTACTTTGGAAAAAAAAAAAAAAAAAAAAAACTACAGTACAGGTGAAAGGTCTTTTGTAGGTACAAGTCCAAGTAGGAATTTTGAATTCTCTAGTCAATATGGGGCATGGGTGTGATGACACTTTACCAGAGGGTACACAGAGATAGCAAGCTCAAGCATCTTCCTTCGCAACCCCTGCATGGAGCCGAGCAAAGCAGCAGGTCTCAGGGCTTATTAAGATGATCTTGGAGGAGAGGGCCTCACTCAGGCAAATGTTCTCAGCCAATACCCTGAACTGACTAGTCCCATGTTTAGAGTTTGGCAGAAGCCTGAGCTCTCTGTGCCAAGATTTCTTCTCTTTAATTGCTAAACCCATGTTTATTTGAAAGCAGAGTTAATCCATGTATTTCTGATTACCCATCAGAACTCATCAAAATGAGTCTCTGGGAAAAAAGAAAAAACCCTGTTTGATGTTAAAAAAAATTAATCTGAAGCCATCACTCTTGTGAACAGAAAATCAAATTTTGCCAGAAGCACACTACTCCAAAATTTGAAAGACATTATCTTGCTCTTACACTTTATAAGAAATTTGCACTGCTTTTCTGTGGACTTGGCCCGACTTCATCCTTCTTTCCCTTATTTTTTAATCCCTCATCCATGCTATTCTTTACTTTGAATGTGATGGTGAGTCCTGTCATCTGCAATGAGAACACAGCTAAGAATTACATTGTGTAACTAGTAGCAATAAAAACCATGTTATTTCCCTTGTATGTCAAGACCTGGTTTCTAAATTCATGACAGATCATTTTTCATTCTCCTCTTGCTTATTTTCTGAGTATCTTTTTTTCATCACGCATTACAATTAAACACTATCATCTAGTCAGTCAGCAAATATGAATATAACAGTGTTGAAATTGTGACATATTTGACCCCAGTAAAGCTGCCTCCTTTTTAATGTAAAGCATTGAACACGTGACTGCAGCTATGTAGATCCAGCTCCCACATTCTCTGATTCGGCCATTCATTTTATAAGAGTACTGGTGAAAAATGAAATGCAAGGGTTCATCTTAAAACTGTTCTCATATATGATATCTCACAAATGGCACTTCAATAAAATTTATTTGATAGGTTTGAAAATATGAAATTTCATATAAACTTCTTGAAAGGTTTACTGCATCCATAAATATCATATAAATGCATTTCTGTTCTTCCCTCATTAAACAGTTTACATCAAAAGCACTTCAGTACAGTGCACCATTTGTTCTTTAGTAAATATAACCTGTATAATGGTTCACTTTAATCTAAGGAGCATGAGAGTAGACCAAAGACACCACAGGTGTATTCATTTTCTTCCCTCATAGAATAAAAGTTTCTTTGAACTCAGCCATCTGTTCAGTGGCATAGGAAAGGACTTCATTGTCTCCCACATCTGGATATCTTTATCCTGTTGAAAACTACAATTAGCACTGCAACCCAAACTTCCATTTGCACAAAGACCCTGCACTTCTCTTTGCTTCCCTGTGGTGCCAATTGCCCAACAATCCCTGGTGATGGGCAAGGCATAAGCTCAGGGGACAGAAAGGAACTGACTTAGTATACAACTTCACTAAGCATTACACTAACCTGGCACTTCTTGGGCCTCTCTCGGGCATATGAATGCAGCTCTAGAGCCTCCTGTGTGGAGATAATCCTAAGGTTAAGGCTTCCTAGGACAGGGGAGCCGCCCCCATCAGATCACATGGGAAGATGCAGAGATGTGTGAAGTGACAAGGTCCAGGAGGAGACATGCCTAAGAGGGACCAAATAGCTGTCAAATGGAGTGGAAGAGCACGGACTGCCAGTCCACTACCTGTCACCAAACCAAAGTGCCTTCCGGACTAAGACCGCACTGACAACAGTCTTCTGTCTCTGAGGATTTGGTTTGTTTGTCTTATCACACAAGTGGAAAATCTTCCAGTTTTCTATTTTAGACATATATCTTTTGGGTGTGATTATAAAAGTAACATTTAAGAAAATCCTCAATATACAAAGAAAATACAAAGAAGCAATCATAAATAACCCAGAAATATTGCTAACATTTTGAAATACTTTTCTCTACTATTTCTTCCTTGTGCATTTTTTTTTTTTGCTATAATTGGAATTGTGGAGTGTGGAGATGCCACAGCTCTGATTTTGCATTGAATCATTATTGAAGCATGACCTCAAAACCATTAAAGGGTGTACAAAACACAATTTGGGATGAGTACAGAGTCATTTTCTTTAATGGGTCAGTGTGGGAATGTTTGGAGATGGACAGGATCATAAGCTTTCCCTAGTAACTGTAATCAGTCTTTGGATTTTCTTCTATGTCTCACCATTAGAATGTTTCCTGGGTCAGAATGGTAGAGCATAAACGGTTTTCTCTTTCTTTCTTTCTTTCTTTCTTTCTTTCTTTCTTTCTTTCTTTCTTTCTTTCTTTCTCTCTCTCTCTCTCTCTCCCTCTCTCTCTCTCTCTCTCTCTTTCTTTCTTTCTTTCTTTCTTTCTTTCTTTCTTTCTTTCTTTCTTTCTTTCTTTCTTTCTTTCTACATTTTTCTCATGTTACATCCAGACCATAGTTTCCCCTCACTCCACTTCTCTCAGCTCCCTTATGTCCTCTCTCCCCCAGGTCCACTCTTATCCCATTTTCCTTCAGAAAAGAGCGGGCCTTTCAGTAATGCTATCAACCAAATATAGCATAACAATTTATGATAAGACTAGCCACAAACCCCCATATCAAGGATGGACAAAGCAACCAAGTAAAAGGAAAGGGGTCTCCAAAGCAGGCAAAAGAATCAGAGAAACAAGAGAAATAGATCTGGACCCACTAGAAAACTCTAGATGTTGGACCATACCCCAGTCACTGTCTCCAAGGGAAAAAGCCATGAGTGCCATACTGCCCATTGGCCTTCCCCAATGTATTGCTGAACTTCTCTACTTTTCAGGAAGTTGAGAAATGCTGTGATATACTGAATAAATGAAGAAATAAATATGAAAGAGAGCAAAGAATTCACAAGAAATAATTGTACAATGCTATAATAGTGATAAAGAAAAATGCTGTCAAATATGGTAAACTATTTACCTCAAAAAGATTTTTAAAAGTGTTTATGCACTAGAAGTGTGACAGTCACAGGAAAAAAAACATGACAGGAAGTAAAAGAAGAAAAAAAGAAAAATTGTATTGGTAACTTTTACTGCAGTGCTACATATACATAGATGATAAGCTACACAGGTGCACACACACAGACAGACAGACAGACACACACACAGAAACACACACGGAGACATACACATATACATATACACAAGTATGAACATGTATGCATGCAATACATGGATGTACATACACACATACCTAAACTCACATACAGGCACATGCACACACAGACACATACATGCACAGACACACACAGATATACATATGCACAAATGCATACACACAAGAAGGACTAATTAGCATTTAAAACAGGCTCTCCTTGGAGAAGCTGGAGATTATAATGGGGCAGAGTCCCACAAAAGGGATCTGCAGTTTATAGTTAATTAGATATATAGATATGTAGATAATATATAGATTTATAGATGATATATAGATATTCAAAGAAAAATAGGCCATTAACTTGAAAGAGAGTATGGGGAGTTAGAAGAAGAAAAGGGAAAAGTAAACATGATGTAATAAGAAATTGAAAAGAAAGCAAGAAAATAGAGACTCTCCTGATGTTTCTTTGTCTTTCTTCCCCCACCTCTTAAAAGCAATGGCTACCACCACTGCTCGGTGCAATCCATTAATTGCAAAGGACTAAGAAGCAGAAAATCTGAGCTGCGGTTTTAGTAAATTGCCATGCAATATTCTACAAGTAATTTAAATTTCAAAATTAAAAGACAGGCTGGAAAGATAGTGCAGTCAACAAAGCATTTGCTTTGCAAGCACAAGAAGCTGAGTAGATCTCCAGAAACTACACAAAGGGCAGAGTCAAGTATCATACCCATGCTGAGCAGGCAGGGACAAGTGCCCTGCTGCTCAGTAGCCAGTTGGTGAGCCAACTCTCCTAGAGAATGAACCTGTCTGAAAAGATACGAGTTCAAGAGAAAGCTTAGTGGTTGTAAGCATTTGTTGCAGAAGACCCAGTCTTAGTTTCCAGCACTCACATAACATCTAACAAAAATCAGAAACTCTAGTTCTAGAGGATCTAATGCACTCTTCTGATCTCTGCAGATACTATTCTCACATGTGGCACACATACATGCATAAAAAGCACCCATACACATAAAATAAATATTATTTTAGTTAAAATAAAAATAAAATTTAAATTAAGTGGACAGCTCTCAAAGAATGATATACCAGGTTGAGCTTTGTCCTACACACATGCAGACATTCACTCACAGAGATATGCATGCATTCATACACATACATGTGAGTCACATAGATATGTGTACTCATGCACATTCATGTACCTCACATGAAACACATGTGCATACACATGGATATATACTCATGTACATACATGAATGTCACATAGAGATGTGCACTTATACACACTTATGTACTTCACATATACACATGTACAAATACATGGATATATACTCATATACATACCTGTACTACACATATACATGCACATACACATGGATTGCATTCATGCATATTACATGAGCCACTACACACAATACAGGGATTGACCCCCATGCACATGAATGCACACATACCTCCCACATGCACACACACTAAAAGCAGTACAGTTGAATAGATAAACTTCTGCTTTTATAGCCAGACGACTAAGACTATGTTTCTCTCAATATTTAAGAATTATTTTATGTGCTTCAGTTTTCTCTCTTTGAAGAGGGATGAGAGTCCCTCCTTCACAAGATTGCCAGGGAGATTAAATGAAATAATCCTAGTTACTTACATAGCATAAAACATAAATCTTGACTGTCATAATCACCGTTGTTATCAGTAACTCTAATTTTTGTTCTAAAATAAAAGCATTCGGCTAAACAACTACTAAAGGCCCATACTATGACAAATGAAATTCCCTTAGCTATGGCTTTGATGTGTTAAATTTTCTTGAGCTGTCAGAGTCTGGAGAATAATTAGGTAAATTGCATCCAAGGACACATAATTGAAGAAGTGTGAGCTGCAGATAATTCTCATGACTGATGCCAAATCCGTCAAGGAGGATAAGAGAGAGTGAAAGTTGACCTTTACTGACACCTCCAACATATGGCCTCCACGCATCTTCCCAAATAACCTCTGAGAGAACAGAATATGTGATGTTTCCTTTCCTCAAGATCAGCCATGGAAGCCTTTGCAAATGTGCTATTTAGAAATAAGTCTATGCATTTTAATATTTCAACTTAACAAATGTGCTGGCCTGAACCCTGGTTTATTTGTGTTGGCCACTGACTGGCCTTGATAGCAATGTGTTGGGGATGCACTCTGTTACCAGCTGGCCTTCTTATGTCATCTTCAGTGCCATAAAATTCTTTAGAGATGGACCCAGGTCAAGCTGGAGATTTCTGCCCTGCTCTAAGAAAATAGCATTGAATATTTTTGTCACTGCCCCCTGTATCTCATGTCTTACAGTTTCCATCTATCTCCTGGAGTAGTTTGGGAGGAGAAAATGTTCCTGTTTACCCTAATTCATGGTGAAATCACCCATCTATAATTCAGTGCTCATCTCTAGCCTACCACACTCAGAAAACGTTAAATCATATCCTTGTGTCTATAATTTTCTTTATATCCCACCTGGTTCTGTAAAGTCCATTAACTGATTTGAACTTGTGGTCAGGAGATCACATGGAGTAAAGACCTATTTTCAAAGTTTATCATATATTCTGGAGTTTTCAAATGTCAGGAAATACACATGAAATACTATTGTCAATGCTGTTTATTTTGGTCATCTTCAAGCAAGAAGATGACCACTAAAGAAAGAAAACAGCCACTAAAGATAAGATATGAAATGTTTCAGTAACAAATACAATGCTATATTCATTAAGTCTCATCATGTTCCACAATTACCCAAGATTCTTAACTTTTCACAAAATATTAAAAATTGTATTCAATTATAAAAACTCAGATATTTCAATGGAAATAGTTGTAAGTGAAGATGATATTTACTAAATTGCTATTTATCAGCTCATTTTAGATATAATTTTGACTGACCATAACTAATTTAATATTATATATAAAATAGTTCACAGAGCACAGCATAGTAATGAAAACAATTTCTTCAGTGAAAAAAATCACCATGAATAGAATAGGGAACAGAACTGATCTCTAAGTTTCCATATAAAAGATGAATAAACAGTCATTAATTTCTAACAAGTTCCTATTACTGAAACCTAATAGTGTAAACAAGATACTTCTTGCAAAGGACATGAATAAGAGAAGGGAATTAAGAGCCCTAAAGTAAACTTACCCCGACAGAGGGAGCCCACAGTGTACACACACAGTAGAGTGGAAGCTGCACATCACTGAAGTCCTCAACGTGTCCCAGCACTAAAGAGGAAAGTGACTTATATGTAGGTGCTGTTTAAACAAAATGGCACACAACTGCCCAGATCATCTGGAACTATCGCCTGCCACAGAGCCCTCAGCCCCAGGGTAGCACTGGGTAGAATAGGAGGCAAGGACTCCTAATGTTAGCAATGGTCATCATGAAAACACAGTACCACAATTATCTAGTCTTGACATAAGAACTCCTGCAGTAACTCTTTCTGAAACAATTGGCTTGTAAGACAACTGTGCCAGTCTCCAGCCTTAGGAGTTCACTGCCCAAACTGATTGTATTCAATACTGAGATGGAGGAGAGGAGGCATTCTTTACTGAGTGGGAGTTAAGGTCCCATAGATTCTTAGTCATCAGGGGATAAATGTAGGTAAGAGAGAAACAATTCTTAATAAAGAAAATTAAGGTGTATGTGGAGCCTGCACAGTAGAACTGAGCACCATCACTATAGGATATCCAAGGGAATGTAAAGGGTCATTTATGAAATGACAACATTTTTGACATTGCATCAGGAGTCATATTTATCAAAATAGTTAACATTTTCAGCCAGTAATATCACATATATATTTTTTTTTTACACTGTGAGGTAGATATATTTCTAGGGGAAAAAAACTTTGTAATTAAAATTAGTTCACTAAATATATATGAGATAAAATATTTTGATAATTTTGCATCAAAATAATGTAAAAAGAATGTATACCTAAATTTTAATCATTTTTTGTTATAATTTGTGGTGTGTTCTAGCATAACTAAGGACTCGCAAAAAGTATACCATGTTTTGCATTTTAAATTTATTATAAATTTTAGATGAATTTTTGGCTTTTTTTATTTCAAAATTCCAGTGGTAGTTTCCCTGAATCTTCTCACCTAGCTCAGAAATTCATTTATCTTACAGTTAACATTTGTTCTTAAAATATCCTCCATACATAAGTACAGTAAGTATATTGTAAATACTATTGTCAAGCATATGTACATTTTACAAAAACCCCAGTCAGCAGTGATTGACAGGTTGGTAGTAAAAATGGTCTAGGCAAGCAGCTAGTCTATGATGAGCTCTGGGAGTCAATTTACAGAGGAAAAACAGTGCAGAAAGCCTTACTCAGCCCTAGTTAATCAGGTTCATAATAAGCAATTAAATATCTGTAATTAAATCTCCATTTACTTGGCAGACCAGACTGGGACATTCAAATCCAGTCTTTTGGATTAGTTATAAGCTTTATAAAAAAAAACTGCATTCATTAATTCGAATAATAAAGAATGCAACAAAAACAATAAAATCTAAGTGTGTGCTTAAAAGATTTGGTGGCATTTAAGGTCTAGACAGGCTTAAGTGAACTCTGAAATTAAGACGCACCTGCAGAAATAAAATAACACTAAAATTAATATGCATTTATTTCTGTATAGGATGAGTGTGGCAGTGTGGGCAAGAAAGGGGTTTAGGACTAAAACACCTGTGGGTATTAAAGTGGTAATATGCCCCCTTTAACATGATTTCTGTTGCTAGGAACAATATTTAAGGCATGTGGAAGACAGAGATTTATAATACTATAAAAGTGTGATTGTTGGACTCTAGTAGCACTCTTAAATCTCAATAATATCTTATTATATAAAAAACAAAATGGATTATACAACTTTCCATCAAAAATAATAAGCATAAAATAAAATGAGTTTTAGTGAACATGCTGTTGATAAATGAGCATGAGAGGCAGTGTGTCAGCACTCACAGAGAAGTTCATATTTGCAGACATATGAATTACAAGCTCAGGGTCCAGAAGCAACAATACAGCACCTTGTTTTCTGGAGCTTCCATTGGGTATGAAGACTGAAAACCTTCAAGTAGCTCATAGACAGCCATCATAGCAACATACACACTCTTCACTTTATAAAATACATTGTCCTGTGATTTTCCCAGTCCTCAGATAGAGGGAGAGGGCAGTCATTATTATTATCTGTGCTCTTTCGGTGGCAAAAGCAAAGCCATGTGGGTTTGGGGGGTTGGGAAAACAGTCTGCTGTGACATGAAGAGTTAGAATTTGCACTAATATAAGCAGATCTATATGATACATTAGCCGTAGGTTGCAGAAAATTCACACAACAGAAGTCTAACTTTTAAAAAGTAAGTGTAACAATTTTAAATATAAGAAAAATAGACACTTATTCGTAACGTCCTTTGGGATACATATTCAATATATTATAGAGCCAGGATGGAAGATATGAAACTCGGCATCTCATGTTAAGACCATAACATTAACCACCACAGGAGCCATGCTCATCCACTTGCCAAGCTTTTGGAATATGATGCATCACTCAGTGATCTTGTGCTTTGTTTTCCGCAAATAATAATGGCTACTGTGCAGAAGACGTGACAGAGCTTGCTAAACATTTGACTTAGAAAATAACTCTGTGAATGGCAGAGTTTTTTTTTTCCTCTCCTCAGTCCCATAGGTAATTCACCTAAGGCTGTGAGGGTGCAGCACTCATACCTCAAAGATCCAGAAGCAGGAAATGCATTTTCTGTTTTCATGTATTCTATTATAAGTCTGCTTGCACAGCATGCTGGCCCTGTGCAATAGTCACAAGAGTCATTTTTGTCTAGTTTCAAGTATTTGTTGAGGTATGCTTATTTCTGTGCCCCAAGTCCACACAGCATAAATGATAAGTGCAAATAGCTGGCTCCCCGGCCTTTCCTAGGCACTCCTTTGAAACAATGGTTTCCCATGAACTGTGAAACAGTTGCTCACCATCTTACTACTTATTTCTGACACACATCAGAAAAGAAGAAAGCCTTTTGAGGGATGAAATGTGCTGACTTAAGTCAGTCAGTCAGTTTTGTAAACAACGGCAATCCAAGGGATTAGTCAAATTTACTACAATTTGGAAGCCATGCTCAAATCATACCACAAACATTCAGGACAGCAGCTGGCACTGATACTCAGGAGATGACAGTTTGGCTTGACTTATCTATCTTCCTTGGCGGTTCTCTACTATGTTCTCACAGGCTTTATTGTTTTCTGTGACCTGGAATATATTGTGAAAGAGAGTATAATCTACTACTGAGTGAGTCACTGCAAAGCTACAAAACATTAAGAGCATTTAACTCTGCACACCACACGGCAGTGACTTAGTAAGCAACCCCACAGCCAGACACATATTATTTTTTTTTCAACTTTTATTAGATATTTTCTTCATTTACATTTCAAGTGTTATCCAGAAAGTTCCCTATATCCTCCCCCCCTCCCGGCCCTGCTACCCTACCCACTCGCTCCCACCCCCTGGCCCCGGCGTTCCCCTGTATTGGGGCATATAAACAGACACATATTATGATGTAGTAATTTACATTTTGAAATGTGTGAGATGTGTCTTGATGTTTGAAGACTTTACAGTGCAAGATCTTAGTAATTGCTGGTAAAAATCATTTATAATCACAGTAATCACTTGTAGCAACATTAATAATAATAATAATAATAATAATAATAATAATAATGTTGCCTGTGAGGATCTTCCAGCTCCAGCAAAACTTAAAGTCATCTTCCTTGGCTGGGGAACAATAGAATCCAGGGGCAAGAACTCACACTGGGTTTTTGAATTATTTATGAGATCATACATGCCATTCACATCTGTATGTTTAAAAAAAGCCAAGAGAGTGTAATAGCACATTAGTAATGTAAATTAGAAAAAGACATATTTTATTTTGGTTTAGTGAAGATTTTCATAAGTAAACCCAAATAGCATCTTTACTAGACGTGTGCCAAAGATCCTTTATTCTTCACTGTTGCTAGGATTCATTTTTTTCTTGACCAAGTCATCATTCAGGGAATCAATGATTGGATCACTTTCAGACATAATATGATACATGCACAAACAAGGGTACACATTGTTTATAAATATACTTAAAACCACAGGAATGAGAAATCAAGAAAGAATAAGGCAAATATTAAAATCTACCACCGGGGGTTTTTATGCTATCATTGCAGGTTTATTATTGTCTGAATTTACGTAAAAGCAAAATCTTGTGGAAGAAAATTGCCTCACAACACCAGCTTCTATTTTAGTCAACAAACCCAAGCTGAGGGGTAAGTGAAGACGACAAGGATATCCTCAGATGACCGTGGTTAACACATCCTCACATCAAACAGTACCAAAGCCAACCTAGACTTTCAAAATGTTTTGTACATACAGTAATATACACGCATATACACAAAATCAAAGTAATTTTAAGAATATTTTAAAGGATAATTTTGGTTGTACATGATATTTTTAATATATACCAACTTTAGGTCTTGTCTTACTCCACTGAATTCTTAAAAGATAAAGGAAAGTTAAAATTTTAGATATTTAATGTTTTGGGCTTATAAACATAAGAACAAAAGAACAAAACTATCTCTGTCTGATATAGTATCCCTTTTCCTGATCTTTTAGTCCGTCTTTCATCACTTCTACTATCACTAGGAGGCTCACTATTTAAAGGGCCCAGATGTCCTGGTCACCAAACAAATGCAACACATCAACCCAAAGGGCTAGAGTGTCTTATTTGGGGAGAGGAAATGCTATTTGAGAAAAGTAGCAAACAAAGGAAATCTCTGACAAATGAGTCATGAGAGGGAAAGGAGTCTCCCGGCACGGGGTGTTCTTGTGGTTCCGTTATTATTAATTGTGAGGACATGCTTACTCATGTCTTGTTCACCCTTACCTCTACCATCACTGAGCTCTTGTTACCTTTATCCTAATTATCCAAGCCCACCAGAGATACACTGTGTACCACTTTAACGTGAATAGATTAGTCAGAGGAATTTTTATTTTGTTGGCCAGACTGATCATCTCTGGGGACTTCTTGATGTAGCTATCATGGTTTAGACTTTGAAATAAATGTGCAATATATTTTCTAAGCCTATGAGTAAGATTTAGAAAAAGTAATATAAATTTTGTATTGCTTAAATTATGAAATCTATCGACACTTCATTTTTATAAGGCATATGAAGACTGTCCTTGGTTTAAACAATTTCTTCTGACCACAGTAAGCTCTTGTGATGACCTTAACACACACACTGTAACTCACAGCTTACAAGTGGGAACCAATGCTTCAGGTTGAGATGATGCTTGCAGAGATGGATTTTTGCGTTCTCTAAAGCATAAAAGTAAGCACAAGGCACAGAGTAGCTGAGATGATTGGATTTTTGTGACACTGAGCCTTGAGGTGCTCAGATTTGGTGAAGATATTATTCTAGTTATATCTGGGAGGTGGGTTCTGGATGAATTAACATTTGGATCTGTAGACCCCCAAAAGCAATAAAGCAGTCTTCAGAGAAGATTCATCTGGCCTACTGAAGGCCTGAATGAATAGATCAGCAAGAAGAAGTCCAGAGCTCCATCTATAAGCTGCAGCATCAGTTGCTTCTCTTAGACTCTGACTCAGACATGATATTATATCCTCAGCTCTCATGGGTTTTAGGTCTTTACACTCAGATGTGAAACCATGTCACTGTCTCCAGCCTGCAGACTCTAGGTTTGTTTGTTTCTTGTTTTTATTTTGTTTTTGTCTATTTATGTGTAAGAAAATGCCTTCCTTTGCAGCCCATACCATTTTCAAAGTTTTGGTAATCCTCTTGCCTTGGCTTTCCAAATGCACAGATTACTGAAGTGTGGCATTACATTTGTCTTTAACTACAGATCTGAAACTTCTCAGACTGCAGAATTGCATGCAAAAATCCTCTTTGACAAATCGACTGCTATGTATATCTTGTTGTCTTCATGTCTGTGGAGAAGCTGGATTAGCACAGAACATATGGAAAATAGGATAATCTTCTACATGGATATTTTCAAAGAATAGCAAGAAGCCAGTTGTGACTATCAACCAATGTTTTAATAATACATATGCCCAGTGTTCAGATTGGAAATTTTATGTGACTTTCTACTATATCCTAAACTCCTTGGGAGGGCTGAGGAGTCTGAGGCAGTATGGGGCAAGCCCAGGAGGAGGAATGTTAACCTTGTTCCTGAGACAGTCCACTTTATATAGTTTATATTCCCAATTCCTTAAGTGCTTGATAACCACACAGAAGAAAATGAAATAAAAGCAGGATATTAGATACAAACTATCATTATACATCTGACTTGCACCACAGTGACAATGTCTACTGTATTTTCTATTCCTATGCAGAAGATGTTATTGGTCAAGAAATACCCTTTTTCTAATATTAATTTAGTCTGATAGTATTAATTTCTGATAACATATTAATTAATTCAAGTTAGTAACCACATCTTATTCACTATTTTCATTGCCCTTTTGTTGGTTTAGTTTTCCTTAAGCTTTACTTGAAGTGAAGCTGTCCTTACATGTTCCAAGGACAGAGTAAAATAGAAGTATCACACGAAGTACAATCTCCGTTGCTGACAGTAGAGTGCCACAATCTTTCTCAACTGTAGGCTTCTATTTCTATAATGCTTTATATCAAACACAAGGGAGCAAATTCTTATTCTTGGGTTGGGGGCCAGGGGTTGAATAAAGGTCTAGGTTAGCCTGCCCTCTAGTGTGGCTTACTGATTTCTGAGGAGAGAAAAAAAATGCACCATGTCCCAGAAGCTGATTGTGCAATTCTGTTGGGATGGCAACCTGCCATCAGCACCAGAACACTGAACAACTTCCTCCTCTTTGGGAGCTACAGACTTCAAGCATTAGGTCACATTTGTAACCCAGTTTTGAGCAGAAACACACTCCAGCCACACCCTATGCCTGCCTAAGCCAATGTCACATGGTTCTCCTTGACTGTGGGTTTTGTCATTTCCTCACACTTCATGATAACACACAATGAAACTAAATAAAGGGACAGACTTCTTACTACAGGAACTCGGGGATTTACAGAGGGCTTCTGAGGGGAATTTGGTCTCAGAACTGGTACTGGTTTAGGCTGATCTCTCAGAAGCAGTCTGCCTTTGTGTCTCCTTGGCTGGTCCTTCTGAATGTGAGGCTACAGCCAAGGTTCTGAGGCTACACTCCAGGATCCATGTTACCACAGAAGAAGCATCTTTGAGATTCGGTTTTACTTCTTCACTCAAATTCTGCTAAAAATTAAACTACCTTGAAGGAGAGTGTTTGAAAATTTTCATTTATATTTAGCTACACAAAATAAGCCCCCTTTAAAAAATGAAAAACTAATTGCTATATTTGTTTAAACCTAGAAGTGCCCTTGTTATAGATCAACTCTGAAGTTATTTTAAACATGTAACTGCAATACTAAATTTCAAAAGCTTTTTCAGGATTCTGAGCATATGTTCAGTTGGGATGCTCAGAATTCCTGGCTGATGGCAATTTAACCAGTGCCTGCCTGTGCTTCCTAACCCACTATACATGTTCTGGACTCATTTGTCTAAGAAGTGAGATTCTTCCATTTTTAAGCACTCATAATTTAAAGAAAGTCTAGATGCTGGCCTTTACAATAATAACAAATGAAGCTACAATCTTTAAAATCATCCATAGATGTAAAATATTTTGTATGTATGTTATGTTTGTGTGTATATATATATATATATATATATATATATATATATATATATATATATATATANAAAATATGTCTTCGTTCTGTTCTCAAATCATTAGTCTACTAAGGCAGCATGCAAGAACTAAAGTGACATAACAGCCTCTGGAGCGCACCTCCCTTCATCTTGGGCATCGGCATTTCCTTAAGATGAGTTCTGTCATAGTAAGCATATGAATATAATTGTGTTGTCCATTTCTTCTTGTCTGGTAGTAATACAACCAAAGCAAATATAAAGACTTGAGGATTTAAGAATCACAATCAGATGAATGGAAAGAAATTGAGTAAAGATAATCCAAAGCAAGAGACTCCTAGGTGACAAGATACCTGCATGGCAGTTGTCCTCCATTCTGGAGCCTTCATTGTGTCGTTTGTGATAAGCATGGCACAGACCAAGTGTAGTCAGAGGTGTCTGATTTTCATCCCCAAGCTTCCTGTTCTAATCGTATCTGTCCCATTCTCACCACATCTGTGTGTTTCCATATATTTTAGATACAAACTATAACAGATTAAAGTTTGCCAATGCAGGCACAATGTTACCCAAACACCATGTTCTCACTGACTCTGGTTCCCATTCTAATCCACACCCTTGGCATGTTTGCCATTTGCTGTATTGATTTTCCAGCTTGTGTTCTTTGCTCAAGTCTCTGAAAGACATCATAAATGTAATCACTGTCATGAAGAGGAAAATGAAACGCTGCAGACCTTGTGATTGGCGTGTTGCCTGTTTTTGTCACAGCATCTCAAGAGCACGTGAGAGTCACCGATTTCCTATCAGTGTCTCCCCTTTGCCCCTCTAGTTTGCAGACATGTGATTTTCCAAGTCATTTTTAGAAATCTGAAACCTGTTAGAGATTGCAGATGATAGGCTCTGCATGGCTGCTGTCATTTTGGCAGAGTCTGCTCATTCAAGACAACAAAGGCAATACATTAAAATCTGTCTTCTCTGACTCTGTTCTTAAAGTCTCTGTGGATGCAGGACACTTAAAACACTTCTAGATGTCCAGGTCTAGAATGGACCTTTTCTTCAACAGAGTACAAGTGCTTTTTTGCCTTGGAACCCACAAGCTTATTCCCATTATCAGCTTCTACTATGAATATAGTTTTGTCATCAGTTCAATATATGTGACTGTTTTCAAATAAAACTAATTATGTAGATGTCAGAACTGGCAGCAGGAAAACCAGTTCTTGCCTCTCTACTTTGAACTCCAATTCTGGCTAAGTCCCTTAATCTTCATGTTACTTAACTCAACTTGTAACAAGAAGAAAAGGAAGGAGAAAAAGAAAGGAAAGGAGAAAATAAACTACAAAAGAAGTGCAGCTACACATGCAAAGAGATGAAAAGAAGATGTCAGACTTGAGGCTGGGGGAAATGGAGGCCTTCGAGTACTTCAAGCCCCAGTATGATTTTAATGGAGAAAAATAGAAGAGACAGAAGTGGGGCAGGGATATTAAAACCAAATGTGGAACAAGAAGAGGCAGAAACGCTGAAGAGCAGCCAGAAGTTCTGTGTTTCAGATGTACAGCAACTGCCGCCTAAGAGATGGAATCACAAAGGTAGCCTGTGGTACAGCCTACAAGGATGGAATGAAGAGAGAGATCCGTTCTGTACCAGATAGCAATGAAGAGGGGAAGTGATGTTTACAGGAACAGAATAACTCCCTGACAAACAGATGAAATCAGCAGATATATTCAAGAAGAAGATGAATGGGAAGAAAGCACAGCATGTATGCAAGGAACATACATTTGCCTGTTATCTACTTTTGTGGAAATGAGTGAGAATTTTGGGGGTGGGGTTATAGTCTGTCTGATAGTCTCAGAACCACCTCTTTTTGTGCCCCAAACACAGTTTCAAACAATTCTATTTTCTATCAAGAGAAAGTACTATGTTCTTCAGACACAATGCCAAGGCTCTCTGAGCCTCTGTTTTAAAGCAGCTTGGCTTTTCTTGCCCCTTGGCTCCTACCATGATTTGTCACATGCTCTTACACAATCATTTAAAATACTGAATTACCCATGATGTTTCCTGAAAATAATGGATTCCAGTGACTTTCAAATAGTAGTGCCCCGTTGTTAATATTGCAAGTCCCAGCCAGCACTGTGGGAAAATGTGGATTCTGGTCAAGTAAGTTATCATGGTGGTGCATGCAGGTGGGCTGTGCTGAGAAGGCAGAGCTGGAAGACCAAGGTTTATTGTTATTTTCAGTCTTCCATTTATAATCTCATGATTATGCATAGAATAGTCCTCTCTTGAATGCCTTAGTCCAGGACGATTACATTTCTAGAATATGATTCATTTCAACCACTTTCACATCAACATAGCAGAAGAGCTGGTGAAGGGCATGGACAGAGATAAAGAAGTTGTCCATTCAAGCAAAAAGATCTATATCCTTCATCTACTAAATCGAAAGACAGATATGAGAGAATTCTACATTTGAAGAGAAAACTGAAGTAGGAGATATATCATTTGGAAGGGATGCAGGCATTATGAGACAGTCGCCCTTGAGTCCTCAGCTATTTCAAAAGTGGTAATCCTCAAGTTCTAGACAAGCCTCTAGACTGATTTAAGGGCCACTTTGGGTTTTAGCAATGGGAACATATAATAAAAAAGACAGTGGCTACCATTCCTGGTCCAGCACCAGGATCAGAATACTGGTGAACAAAGGTAGTGTGACTCCTACATGCTTGGTGGTGGATCCACAGCAAGATTTCATCCTATGCCTTCTGTGAGTGGGAGTTACTTTTCTTATTGCCCTGATAAGATACCATGACCAAAGCAACTTGTAGAAGATAGTTTATTGAAGGTCACAGTCTCAGAGGATGAGTTCATAACCATCATGGCAAGAAGCATAGCAACAGGCAGGCAGGCTTCACACAAAAGCAGTGGCTGAAAGCTTACATGTTGAGACAACAATCAATCATGAGGCAGAGAGAGAGAGAGAGAGAGAGAGAGAGAGAGAGAACTAGGGGTGGTATGAGCTTTAAAAACCTCAAACACAAACCTAGTGACATACTTCCTTCAACAAGTCCACACCTCTTAAACCTTCCCAAAGAGTTTGACCAACTGGAGACTAAAATATATGAGCCTTTGAGTACTATCCTCATTCAAACCATCACAGCACAGATGAGCTTATTGTCACAATGCTTGTATAGTCTCAGGAAAGGAATACTGACAAGTAGAAATCATATCTTTTCCAAATAACCACACAGGAAGAAGATCCTCAAAGAATCATCACATTGTCCTGTGCTAGCACGGAGGATCACACAGTGCCCTGAAGAGAACAGAGAACTTAAGCTCGTGTTGGAGCTTACTCAGGAACAGCACTAATACACTTAAGACACAAAAGACAGCTGGGGCAGTGGTGGCGCACGCCTTTAATCTCAGCACTCGGGAGGCAGAGGCAGGCGGATTTCTGAGTTCAAGGCCAGCCTGGTCTACAAAGTGAGTTACAGGACAGCCAGAGCTACACAGAGAAACCCTGTCTCTAAAAACAACAACAACAACAAAACCAACAAAACAACAACAACAAAAAAGGCACAAAAGACAAAAGAATTGAGGAAGACGCTCTAAAACATCAGACACCTGAAGAATGAGACGGGGTTGGGACCCTACTGGCCAAGTCTGTCAGTAGTGCTTTGAGATAATCTAGAAACAATCAGCAGAAACTACAGATCACACAGATGTGGGTGGAAAAAGCAGAGAAGACAAGACCAGTGTTCTGATCCCGAGGACCCAACCACCTGGAGTACCATCAAAAAGATTTGAACTCTCCTCATTCCCTGCATTTTAGGCTGTATTACCCCTGAGAGCTTTCAATAAAATAAAAAGACAAATGTGACTCAGGCGAATTATTTAACCTCTTTATGTCTCGGATTTTAGCTGGAGAATGGGAACAATAAAGCTTTCCAGGTTTATTAAGGGCGCCGCATTATTAATTATAAGTCACTTGGAGCACTGCCTTGTACAGAATAAGTGCTACTTAGGCGACTGTTAAAAATATGATTTCTGACTTTTCCAGAGTTTTCTTTGTGTATAAAAAATTTCAAACTTGAAGTCTCAATACTTTCACAGACCACCAGAGTATTGGAGCCTCTCTGTGCAACTACCATATTTTTACAAAACTCCTATTCTCTCTTCCTTGAGAATGGGGCAGAAGGAAATAGAATTTATTCTACCTCAAATATTGGTCCTTTTTTCTGTCTTCTGCATTTGATCTCTTAGTTGAGATCATGCTCAAATGCAAAGTGCCTCTTATCTTCAAAGGCCCTTTGCCATTACAACCCAAACCTAGCTATCTGATGCCCTGTTTACGGCTGTCTGTAACGGAACACATTGAGATAAGATTTCTTTTCCAGCCTCTCCCATGATCTCAGTTCCACTCTTTCCCACAAAGCACACATATACAGATATCTGTCTGCCCTTGTTACACTGGAAGTTTCTTGTGGTCTTGGGTTGTGTCATTTTCAAAGTTCTGTTCCGCAAAAGAGAGTAGCACAGAGTTGATACAAATTGTATACTGATTAATGCTTTGCTAAGCAAACCTATTCAGAAAAAAAAGTTGAGAAATGAAAAACCTCTTTAAGTAAATGAATAACTAGTCTCCTTGCAAAAACCAGAAATGGTCTGGCGAGGCTATCTGGCTGTGCCCTCCATCTCGGGCAGTGTCTGAATCACCTGTTTTATCAGAAGACTAAACTTTTAACCTCAGCCCTACACCACAGGCTATCTAGGGATGTAAATGGAGCCATGTGTCCTTGCCACCCTAACAAACAACAGGCTTGTTCTTTCTGCTGCTTGAAACTCTTGAAGTTTCACATGACTACAGACTCTTAGAAGTTTTAAGGATGTTTCCACACCCTTCCCTCGGCCTTCTTTCAAAATAAGTCACAGCCAGCTGCATTTAGTACCATGTATAATTGAAACATTTAACTTTGTTTTCTAGTAACAGGAAACCTGAGCTGGAAATCCCTAAGGAACATCTATAGTATCAGATGTAGTTAAAGCAGAAAAGAGCTCAGATACCAGCCGGTAGGAGGAAGACCCATAAAAACAAACGTAAAGAAAGGGGCCAGGGTGCTCCTTCACCTTAGCACATTGAAAAAACAGCTGCAGCGAGGTCAGGCAGTGGGTACTACCTATGGCGATTTCATCTGGGGTGAAAGTGATGACTTTTGTTTTATTTCTTTTTGTAGTTACTATCTTGTTCTCTCTGTGTCCTCCAACATTGCCCTGGCTTGTTTGTTTGGAGCTGTTACTTTGTCTCTTGCTCCTTTTGGCGTTTTGTAACTACCGAGGACTGCACACACCCTTTTTGCTTCCAGTTCTCCCTGCCACTTGGGAGACTCCATCAGACTCTGGCTTCACCAACCACTGTACTTCCAAAAGGATTAGCCAGATACCCTCACCTAGACTCTTCTGTTCCATTTGGGGTTTGGTTTCGTTTAGAGTTTTGTTGTTGCTGTTATTTTTACAAGGAAACTACTCATTTTAATACCTGGAATATGAGCTTAACAACCTGAGTTCAATACCAGTAACCTATGATTTAATGAAAACAAACTCCTAAAAGTTGCCCTCAACCTCATACTCATGTACTCAAGCCCCCCCCCCGCAGCATGCAAAAAAACACATAATAAAAAGGAAATCTTAAAATCACATTTCCAACCATAAAATTGCCTTCTGAGTGTGGATTTTTCAGTCTATTGAGTATTGTCTAAAGTTTTCATCTTGAAGATACAAGGAAATATCTTTACCTCCTGTCACTGAGAAGTCTCTCGCTTCATCCTGGCCCTTCTTTTTCCTCATATCTTACCACCCTTCCTCTTACATCTACTCAGTCACTCAAAGCAAACTTGCAAACATCCATCCTTCTATCCCATATCCCTCTGTGCTTGCTGCACTTTCTGCCTCAATGCCTCCACTGTCATCTTTGTCTAATCCACTCCCAACTACCTCCTAGCACAGTTCAGAGTTCATCTCCTCCATAGTATCTCTCAGCCTTCCAAATCTGTTGGTACTTCTCTCCTGTCTCAATCGTTGTCTGTGATCACTTGTGTAGTAAGGTGGCCAGTTTTCTCCATTATGAATACTATTTTAACTTTATATTTAAGAGCTATGGGGAGGGAGCATGTTAGGAATGTGTAATCCTGTCATAAAAAATTTCCCCTTTTGCTGTCCATTGATGATATATGATGCCATCATTTCTATATTTTAACAGTGTTTAACTATTAAGAACTTTCCCTTTGCTATTGCTGATATATTACTTCATAGATCTATTCATAACAGTAGGGATTTATTGATTCTTACCCTCACCAATTGGTTACAATCGATTATGTAATTATTTCCGGTCCTAAAGGTATCTTCAGACAACTCAGTAAGACCTCTACAAATTGACTTCACTCTCCTTCTGATACAAAGCATTGTTTGCTACATATTTCTTTGTTTCTGGCAGGCACAAAAATGTATCTTGGACCTACTCCATACTTTCCGTTGCTTAGAACTAAAATCAACCATTTTTTTTGGTTCTTTCTTTAAAACCAGCCTAATTTTATCCAGACTCAATAAATTCACTTATTTAATCTCTGTAGCCAAATCTGTACAGTTCACAGTTTTGTACCCACTGTGTTCAAATCATCTCATTCTAAAAACAAAACAAAACTACTTTTCTGGTTGATGTTCATTCTTTGGTTGTGACAATAGACAACAGTTAATCTTCTTAGAATTCTACAGGCCTGATAGTTATAGAATTTTATAAGGAAATATCTGACACTAGAAAACTCATGAAGAAAGCAGATTAAATCATAGTTTTGAATCCTGAAAATCCAAATAGCGTTGTGTCAACTTTAGCAAGGGCACTACTATATATATACCTAATATAGATGGCAGAGAGCACAAAGAAAGTGGATGGTCTAGTTACATAGCAAGACAGGAAGCCAGAGAAGGGAGTGTTTAAATTCATTCTTTTATTAACAGCCTGTGTTCTCAGGACTAACTCTGGATCTCATGAGAGCTGCCTTAATCCCCTTTGGGGTCACTGGACTCTGCAGTCTAGTGTTCTCCCACTATGTCAGAACTCTGATAGTACAAGTTGTCAACATTGCCACACTGGGGATTGAGCTACATGTGTCTTTGGGCAGGACATCATATCCATATCCACAGCATGAAATCACATAATGTCCATTCTTTTGTGTCTGGCTTCTTTCACTCAGTGTTATGCTTGAGAGTTATCCATGTTGTATTCTGTTCCTCTTGTTGAATAATATCCCAATGTATGGATGGATATATTACTGTTGAGTCTGGCTTATTATGAAAGAAAATATTATGAATATTTATGTCCACATCTTGATGTGGAGATAGGTTTCATTTCTCTTGGAGATGTACATGCACTATGTATTTGACTTTTAAAGAAATTATCTAGTTTTATCCATTTTAAGTCTTTTTAACTTCAGCTCTTCTAGTACCTTAGAATATTCCATTATAGTTTAATGTGCATTTCTGTAATGATACTGAGGTTTTGTTTGTTTGTGCTTTTAGACAATATATTACTCTGTAGCCCAGATTAACCTCAAATTCAAAACAATCCACCTGTATTATTTTGTTTGTTGCCTGCTAAGATAACAGGGTGACATACTATGCCTGACATCAAGCATATTTTGATGAGATTATTTTGCTTTTGTATCTCTTATTTTTTCTAATTTCCTCACCTTTAAATTAAGTTGAAATTTTAAGTTATAATTGACATGAAGTATTATTCATGCATGCTGATACACAACTTCATCAGACACATGTTTTTAAATAGTGTCTTTCAAGTAATCTTCACCCTTCATTTTTTAAAACCACTCCCTTTGAAAGGCAAAAGATTTAATTTTGTTAAAGTTCAACTTATCTATTTCATTTTATTCTTTATGATATTATTTCTTAAATGATTTTTCTTACTTATATCACAAAGGATTCTCCTGCTTTCTTCTGGAAGCATTGTGGTTTTAGCTCTTAGGTTTAGGACCATGGCACCTTTCATGGTCTTATTCCTCTAGTGTATTTAATTTAGGTTTTTATCCAAGTATTCTAACATTTGTTGAAAATTTGTTCTTTCCTACTAAATTA
The DNA here is from genome assembly GCA_902729485.2 of Mus minutoides. Lineage (NCBI taxonomy): Eukaryota > Metazoa > Chordata > Mammalia > Rodentia > Muridae > Mus > Mus minutoides. Next base: position 403,534 of record LR750004.1, read on the forward strand.
TCTTATCAACTTTCTCAAAAACTCAGTTCACCTTTTTCACCAGTATTTCACACACACAAATACATATACACATTTTATTTATACTATATCAAGTTGTTGTGATCTAAATTATCTATCTTTATATTAATTTACATTGACATTTTAACTTTGGAAAAGTTATAAAAGTAGTGTAAAATTTTCTTCTTTATCCTTTCTAAAACTTACTTTAGCTATTCAACTATTATTAATACTTCCATATAGATATAGATATAGAAATAGAGATGACAGAGATAGAGATAGAGAGATATAGAGATATAGAGATGATATAGAGATATAGAGATATATGTATTAGTTTATTAATTTTATATACCAAAAAATAACTGTGGAGGATAATGAAAAGGTTCATCAAAAAGGCATTTGCTAGCCAGGCATGGTGGAGCACGCCTGTAATCCCGGCACTCAGGAGACAGAGGCAGGTGGATTTCTGAGTTCGAGGCCAGCCTGGTCTACAAAGTGAGTTCCAGGACAGCCAGGCTACACAGAGAAACCCTGTCTCGAAAAAACAACAACAACAACAACAACAAAAAGGCACTTGCTGAGCAAGCATGAGGCCAAGAGTTCAAATACCTAGCAAGACACCCTGCCACAATATCCTAGAGATCAGCTAGTGTCAACTTTAGGCCCTTGTGCACACAAACACATTTGAGCATGCATACATACATACATACATACATACATACATACATACATACATACACCAATACCACACACATATACATAGTCAAAAATAAAAAAAAAATGAAAACTCATATTGGTAAAACCTGACTTCTAAAAGTATTTTTTTGAATGCCTTGATTTTGTATGTCCATTTGGTTAGAATTAGTATTAAAAACTAATGTATTCTTTTGATCCAGAAGCTTGATATGCTGCTTAAATTATTTACATTTAAAAATTTTTGTCGTCTGTCTGATACAGTGCTACAGTTCTGCTATTTCAGCATAAAAAAAGACAGAGGCAAGAGAATCATAACAGAGAACCATGGTAAAACTTTATCCCTTATGAATTGCCTTTCTCTGGAGCTTTCTTAGGGAACTATTGACTAAAATGGCAAAGTCACTGGTAGTCACTGTCACTTAGCAGAGAAAACAGATCAGAGAAGCGAGAATAAAGAAGCTAATTGGACCCTCAGAGCTGAACAAACGTGAGCTAGTTTCCCATCATTATGCATTCCAGAAAAACAAATGTAAGTTACTGTTTACAGCTTCAATAAGGAAAAGTGGATTTTACATGAACTTAACAGCACAGCTCCATAGAAAGCGGGATCTGTGATCAATACCAATTTAACACTCACTGTGTCACGGTTTCTCTAGGCCTTGGGTTGTTCATCAGAAACCTAGAGTTCATAGTGGGTCTTTAAGCCAAAAGAGCAACTGCCACTCTAGGCTTAGATTATTTAAACCTACTTTTAATAAGGGTTGTCAAACACTTCAATGGCCCTTCTAGCCCACCATCCAAAGGTAGGGGAGAAAAGATGACAAAGGGATATGGATCTGTTTAGATGTAGTTCCTTGAGGCAAAACCAATCAGTAGTTTAGTTCAGTAGTATCAGGATAGCAAACACAAATGAGCAGTGATGGCACCATCTAGCAGAAACCCCAGGTCTCTGCTGAATCAGCATGAGTCAGCGGGAGAGACCAGGACCAGCCTGGACAGATGCCAGTTCTCTGCTATGCATCTCTCAATGAAGCAAAGATCAGTGAAGATGAACTCTTGAGATAGTTACAGAGCAAGCGCGTGTCACTGTTCATCGAGTCCTATTTATACTTTCTTCAAACATCATGTGTCCTCCCATGAGTCTTTCCTTAGCAAAACACTATGTGAGTCAGTCTCACCACGTGAGTCTGCATCACATAACCCAACCAGAAACATCCATTCCATTCCACATTGCCCAGGTCTACAGAGAAAGACCTGGTCTCAAAACCAGGCAAAATCATTTTATATTTCTGCAGACTGATTGATGCATCATACCATAGTTTCAAAGCTAAACACTATTTACATGGCATTTAAAACTTGAACCATTCAATGATTTGCCAAATATATGAAAATATAGGATCAGAGAGATGGCTCAGAAGTTAGGGTCACTTGCCCTTGCAGAGAACTGAGGTTTTGTTCTTAGCACCCATTTAGCAGCTCACAGCTATAACTACAATACCTGAAAATCTGATGCCTTCTTCTAGTATCAGAAGACCTCAGGCACACATGGGATGCACATATTCACATATGGTCATTCACTCATACACTTTATAAAAATGAATTATCTCATAATATATACTATATGTATTTGAATTAGCTTTATATTCTCTGACCTTAAACTCACTTATTTCACATGACTTGAATTAATTTATTTATCTATGGTTTCTTTACTTTTATCTCTGAGGATAATGAGTCTCACTTCCTTTTCAAGTTCAGTGTTTGTTTTCCAATTAATGTTGCAAGGACCTGTTGGTGCAAAGCTGGTCACATGTGGTGTCAGCGTATCTTCTAGCTCTGCTCTTGATCTTAGAATAAAAGAAATCCACCAGAATTTTGTCATCAAATAAAAACGTTTTACTTTAAAATTTTTTTCTATTAGGTTGACTTCCCTTCTAATCTAATTTTCAAACAATTTCTTGTCTTGAAAATTCAGATGCTAACGTCTGTCAAATCTTTATTCTACATCAACAGAAATTATATACAGAAATAGATACTGGCTAAATTGACATATTTACTACTATAAACACCTACCTCTACATTCTTAGCTTAAAGATCTGTTGGTAGTATGGTTTATATATACCAAGATTTGATTTCCTGTAATGTTATTGATGCTTTTGTTCAAAAGTTAAAAGCTATAGCTTTCTCTACGTATATTGCTTTTATCTGCTTTTATTATCAATCTGAGTCTAGTCTCACAAAATGGATTATTCTTTCCAATTTTCTGAAAGATTTTATAACAAATCAGTTTTAAAAAATGTTTGTTAGAACTTACTACTGAGGCCTTCTAAGCCTTGAGCATTTTAATAGGGGTAAATTTTTTTTGCATTTATTTAATCACTTATTTTAAGTACTTTAAAAAAATATTTATTTTATGGAAGTACACTGTCACTGTCTTCAGACACACCAGAAGAGGAAGTCAGATTCTATTAAAGATGGTTGTGAGCCACCATGTGGTTGTTGGGAATTGAACTCAGGACCTCTGGAAGAGCAGCCAGTGTTCTTAACCACTGAGCCATCTCTCCAGCCCTATTTTAAGTACTTTTATGTTTTGACATTATAATATAGTTATAGCATTTCTCCCTCTTTTCCTCTAAATCCTCCCATGTCTTCTTTCTCTCTTAAAACTCATGACTTCTTTCTAAGTAATTGCTGTTACATATATGTGTGTGTGCCTATATATTTATAACATATAAATATATGCATCTGTAAATATATAAATATGACCTCAGTCTATATATTATTTCTCTCATCTCTCTTTGTTTATGTGTGTGTGTGTGAGAGAGAGAGAGACAGAGACAGAGACAAGAGACAAAGACAGAGACAGAGAAACAAAGAAAGACAGAGAGACAGAGACAGCATCTGGATGTCAATGAAAAACTTGTGAGAATCAGTTTTTTTTTTGTTCTAACATTGAGTCCTCAGAATAAAAGTTGAGTTACCCACTAAGGCATCTTCTTGCATCAGATGAGGAAACTTTTAATTGTAAAATTTATTTATCTGTTAGCCTATTTCTCATTGAGAAAGCTTTTATGGTATAATTAACAAGTTTAATTTATTTCATTGGATTTTCAAATTTATTGATATAGAATTTTCCCATAATTGTTCTGTGTGATTGTTTTCTTTTTTACTATGCTCCAAGGATGCCCTCACTTCTTCTGTTACTGAAGCCTATGAGTCCTGTGTTCTTAATCCAGGAACTTACAATAGCCATTGATTTTAATGAGTTTTCAAAACCTCAGTTTTCTGTACTTACTGCTTTATATTTATATTGTTTTTCTTACTTTATATTTATTTCCCTTTTCATAATTTCTGAAAGTAAGATATTAAATCATTGATTTAAACTTTATTTCTTTTCTAAAGACATCATTTGCTCTAATTAATTTAATTCTATAAACTTGTTCATCTCTCTCTCTCTTTTTTTTTTTTTTACAAGTTTGAGACATTTGGGCATTTATTATTATGCATCTAAAATTTCCTGTGACCCTTGTCCCATGACTTACCTAAAAATAAAGTATTTAATTTCCAACTATAGCCAGATATTTTTTCTGTATTTATTGCTACCAATTAGAATGACTTAAACATACTTTAACATATATAAACTAGTTAGGTGAACTAGATTATATACACTTTCTCTGGGCCTGGGGTTGTTCATCAGAAAACTAGAGATCATAGTGTATCTTTAAGCCAAAAGAGTAACTGCTTAGATTATTTTAAACCTACTTTTAATAAGGGTTGTCAAACACTTCGATGGCCCTTCTAGCCCACCATTCAAAGGTAGGGGAGGAAAGGTGGTAAATAGGACAAGGGGATATGGATCTGTTTAGATGTAGTTCCTGGGGGCAATTCCAATCAGCAGTCTAGTTCAGTAGTATCAGGATAGCAAACACAAATGAGCAGTGATAGCACCATCTACAGAATCCACAGGTCTCTGAGGTCTGAGAATAATACTCAGAATTTAGTTCTTTTTAATATGTTAAGATGTTGTTAATGAATAAACTAATAACCTATTCTAATTCATTTTCTAAGTATGGGGTGTCCACAGACATCTCTTAGGCCAAGTGGGTTAGTAGTTTTGAGTCTGAGCTTACATTTTTGAACTTTACTTTTGATCCCACAAAAATATTAAGAAAAGAGTAGGCAGACCTTTGGTGTGAACTTCTCAGCCACAACACCCAAAGGGAGATCTACTCCCAAGCACTCTAACACTTCCAGGATCATAGGGTCAGAGTTGAGGAGGACACAACAACTGCCCCAACACTTGAAGTAACTGGAACCAGCAGAACCCAGGCACTCAGGAACACCACCCAACCAGTGGCACAGGTTCCTTCTGGTCTGATCTGGTGACCTGAGCAGACCTCGGGTGTGAACTCAGCAGCCAGTCCCACAACACCCAGAAAATGCTCCACTCCCAGGTGCTCTTACATGTCCAGGTTCACAGGATCCCAGGATCCCAAGAGCTTGCTTGAAACAAGACCTCAAGGTCCCAGAAGCAGCTTGACACCCAGGAATTATGACAAACCTAGGATCTCAGGATCACAAAATCACAGGATCATAGAGAGAACTGAACTCTGAAGAGCTCTAATACAAACAGGATCACAGGAAGGACAGGTTCCAGTCAGGTATAGCAAGGGCAGGTAGCACTTGAAATTATCAGATGGCAGGAGGCAAGCATAAGAACATAAGCAACGGACACCAAGGTTACTTGGCATCATCAGAACCCAATTCTGCCAGCATAGCAAGTCCTGGATACACCATTACACTGTAAAAGCAAAATTCGGATCTAAAATCACTTCTCATGATGGTAATAGAGGACATTAAGAAGGACATAAATAACTCCCTTAAAGAAATACAGTAGAATACAGGTAAACAGCTAGATGAAATTAAAGAGGAAACAAAAATCGCCTAAAGAATTAAAGGAAAACACAGTCAAACAGGTAAAGAAAATGAACAAAACCATCTAGGATCTAAAAATGGAAGTACAAACAATAAAGAAATTGAAAGGAAGACAGTTCTGGAGATACAAAACCTAGGAAAGAGATCAGGAGCCATAGATACAAGCATCACCAACAGAATACAAGAAATGGAAGAGAGAATCCCAGGCTCAGAAGATGCTATAGAAAACATTGACACAACAATCAAAGAAAATGCAAAATGTGAAAAGATCCTAACTCAAAACATCCAGGAAATCCAGGACACAATGAGAAGACCAAACCTAAGGATAATAGGTATAGAAGAGAGCAAAGATTCCCAACTCAAAAGGACAGTAAATACCTTCAACAAAATTATAGAAGAAAACTTCCCTAACCTAAAGAAAGAGGTGCCCATGAATATACAAGAAACCTACAGAACTCCAAATAGACTGAGCCAGAAAAGAAATTCCTTCTGTCACAAAATAATCAAGGCACCAAATGCACACAACAAAGAAAGAGTATTATAAGCAGTAAGGGGGAAAGGTCAAGTAACATATAAAGGCAGACCTATCAGAATTACATCATATTTCTCACCAGAGACTGTGAAAGCTAGAAGATCCTGGGCAGATGTCATACAGACCATAAGAGAACAAAAATGCCAGCCCAGGCCACTATACCCAGCAAAACTATCAATTAACATAAACAGAGAAACCTAGATATTCCATGACAAAACCAAACTTACACAATATATTTTCATAAATCCAGTCCTACAAAAGACAATAGATGGAAAAACACCAACACAAGGAGGGAAACTACACCATAGAAAAAGCAAGAAAGTAATCTTTCAACAAACCCAAAAGAAGATAGCCACAGAAAGATAATTTTACCTCTAACAGGAAGTAAAATAACAGGAAGTAACAATCACTTTTCCTTAATATCTCTTAATATCAAAGGACTCAATTTCCCCAAAAGGCATAGACTAACAGAGTGGATGTGTAAACAGGACCCAGCATTGTGCTGCATACAGGAAATGAACCTCAGTGACAAAGACAGACACTACTTCAGAGTAAAATGTTGGAAAACAATTTTCCAAGCAAATGGTCCTAAGGAACAAGCTGTAATAACCATTCTAATATGGAATAAAATCAACTCTCAACCAAAAGTTATCAAAAAAAGATAAGGAGGAACACTTCATATTTATCAAAGGTAAAATCTACCAAGATGAACTCTCATTTCTGAACATCTATGCTCCAAATGCAAGAGCAACCACATCCATAAAAGAAATTTTACTAAAGCTCAAAGCACATATTGCAGTCCACACAGTAATAGTGGGAGACTTCAACACCCCACTCTCAGCAATGGACAAATCATGGAAACAGAAACTAAACAGAGACACAGTGAAATTAACAGAAGTTATGAACCAAATGGATCTAACTTTTTAAATAGATATTTATAGAGTATTTCATTCTAAAGCAAAAGAATATATCTTCTCAGCACCTCATGGTACCTCCTCTAAAATTGACCAAATAATTGGTCACAAAATTGGCCTCAACAGATACAAGAAGATTGAAATAATCCCATGCACCATATCAGAGATCATCACAGAGTAAAGCTGGTCTTGAATACCAACAAAAACAACTGAAAGCACACATACACATTGTAGCTGAAAAAACACTCTACTCAATGATGACTTGGTCAAGGGAGAAAAAAGAAATTAAAGGCTTTTTAGAATTTATTGAAATTGAAGACAATTATACCAAAACGTATGGGACACAATGAAAGCAGTGGTAGGAGGAAAACTCATAGCTCTAAGTTTCTCCAAAAAGAAACTGAAGAGAGCTTATGCTAGCAGCTTGACAGCACACCTGCAAGCTCTAGAACAAAAAGAAGCAAATCATCCAAGAGGAGTAGAGTGTAGGGAATAAGGAAACCAAATAGAAACGAAAAGAACTATACAAAGAATCAACAAAACTAGGAGCTGGTTCTTTGAAAAAAATCAACAAGATAGATAAACTCTTAGCCAGAGTAACCAGAGGGCACAGAGACATTATCCAAATTAATAAAATCAGAAATGAAAAGGGAGACATAACAATGAAATATTTCTTAAAATAACTATTCTGTTTTTTGAATATCAACAGTTGAAAATATTAAAATCATGTTCTAAAAACATCATGGAAATACTATTGGTAATTTTTTCTCTATACATAAAATTAGCATTTTCTTAATATTTAACATCAAAGAGTTTTGCTATTTTGGAATTTTTAAAAAAAATACTGATAAAAATAATTTCTCTCCTAAAATATAAAAAAAAATAAATAAAAATGAAAAACAGAACCAAACAAAAACCATGGGGCTCAAGAGATGACTCAGCAGATAAGAGCACTGGCTGCTTTCCCAGGAGACCTGAGTTTGTTACTGAGAACCCATAACAGATGGTGTCTCAAAACTCTATAATCTAGCCCCAGAGAATCTAGTGTCTCTGGTCTGGCTTCTGCTAACACTACACTTACATGCATTCACTCACATTCGGGCATATACCTACACATAATTAAAAGGAAAAAAATATTTTTTTAAAAGAAAAGAGTATTGAGATTTTAACTGTAGTTAGTAATGTTCTAATTATAGTTAAGGTGTTTCTAAATATAACTTATTTATTTTATCTATATTACCAAGTTTTGGTTTATGAAATGGGATATTTGTTAATGTCTTGGTTGAAAAAAAGTTTAAGATTTATTTTGATGAATTGATGACCTTGTTTATATGAAATGTCTTCACTTTCCTTTGTTTACATTTCAGTTGAAATATGTCTTGTCTAATATTAATAAAACTATTCATACCCAAGATACACTTCACAGACCACATGAAGCTCTAGGTAAAGGAAGGTCAAACTGTGAATACTACAGTCCTTCTTAGAAGGGGGAACAAAACACCCATGGGAGGAGATGCAGAGACAAAGTGTGGATCAGAGACTGATAGGCCATATAGAGACTGCCCTATGTGGGGATCCATCCCACATACAATTATCAAACCCAGAAACTATTGTGGATGCCAACAGGTGCTTGCTAACAGGAGGTTGATACAGTTGTCTCCTGAGAGGCTATGCCAGTGCCTAAAAAATACAGAGGTGGATGATCTCAGCCAACCATTGTACTGAGCACAGGGTCCCAAATGAAGGAGTATAGAAGAAAGGGAAGGAGCTGAAGGAGCTTGCATCCCCATAGGAGGAGGTACAATACGAACCAACCAGTACCCCAACAATTCCCAGGGACTAAACTACCAACTAAAGAGTACACATGGAGGAACCCATGTCTCCACCTGCATATGTAGCAGAAGATGGCCTTGTCAGACATCAGTGGGAGGAGAGGCTCTTGGTCCTGTGAAAGCTCGATCCACCAGTATAGGGGAATGCCAGGACAGGGAAGAGGTAGTAGGTAGGTTGGTGAGCAGGGGTAGGGGGAATGGGATAGTGGTAATTGGAGAAGAAACAAGGAAAGGGGATAACATTTGAAATGTAAATTTAAAAAAATCTAAAAAAAAAAAAAAAAGACAAAAAATACCCAGAGGAAAACAAAACAAAACAAAACAAAAACAAAAAACCAAAATAAAACCAATTCGTTTCATTGTTGTGGATGGATCTGTGCTGTTTGCTCTTCCATAGAGGCTGTCTGGAATGAGGTATGAGTCAAGTGCTTAGGTGGCTTCTTGTGAACCAATCCCCTAATGAATAAAGGAGCCAATCACTGGGAGAATAGGTGGGACTTCCGGGTTATACAGAGGAAGAGAGGAAGCAGGAGAGAGTTAGGTCTTTTTGTAACAGGGACAGCAGAGGGCTAAGATGTAGCTGCTAGAGTTTCCCAGTATCATGGCAGATCTACAAGGATTCGTCATCATAGGAATCAGTTTTAATAAGGCTTGCAAAATTACGTTTTAGTTGTTTTACCCAGAGATTGAGTTACCTTTGTTTCTGAACTACGTTTGCGTTGTGTTTTCTTTCATGCTGCGGCTTCTCTGGGTTCAAGATAGCATGGGTTTGCCAGATGTGTACCAGGGTAGTAGTGATACGCCAGTGGAAACCTGGTGAAGTGGGTAGAGAGATTGTGGAGTTCTGAGTTAGGCTCCATAAGATAAAAACAGGTTGGCCATTGCCCACCAGTGAATGGCCAGCCTGGCCGCTGGTCACAGAGTTGCCACAAGCACAGGAATGTGCCTGTTTTCTCGTTTTTAATATTTCCCCAAACAATTCAGACTCTTGGATTTTTTACACTAATTTATCGACTTTATTTTGAAGTGGTTTTAGATGAAATCCCACCACTCATGGAAAAGGCATATGTTGTAACATATGCCTCCAATCCCAGTGCCACAGTATTGCTGGATGAGGAAGATACTGGATGTAAACTTCTGTTTTCCACATCAATATGCTCATAACCACACACACACACACACACACACACACACACACACACACACTCATGAACAATGAGAGCACTAGAATTCTCCCTATGTGATCCAAAGCCTATGCTTTCCTGTCCCTGGATATGCATCTCCTCATGCTCTCTATGCTGTCTCTGGGAGCAGCACTCAAAATCTTTAGAGTAACCAAAGTACTGAGCTGGTCTTTTTTTTTTTTTTTTTTTCATCTAAGAAGCTGTGTTATCAAAATAAAATAAACTAAGAAAAGCTTTAAGGAACTAATTCTTTTTTTTTTTTTGATATTTTCTTTATTTTCATTTCAAATGCTTTCACGAAAGTTCCCTGAACCTTCCACCCACCCACTCCCACTTCTTGGCCCTGGCGTTCCCCTGTATTGGGGCATATAAAGTTTGCAATACCAAGGGGCCTCTCTTCCCAATGATGTCTGACGAGGCCATCTTCTGCTACATATGCAGCTAGAGACACGAGCTCTAGGAGTACTGGTTAGTTCATATTGTTGTTCCACCTATCAGGTTGAAGACCCCTTCAACTCCTTGGGTACTTTCTCTAGCTCCTCCATTGGGTAAGGAACTAATTCTAACATGCTTAATTCTTCTCCTCTAGTGCATATGATTCCATGTTATTACTGTTTAGCATATATTTGATTTCCCACTAGAAACATGTCTCCACATCAAAATATGATTTAGTTTACAACTGAAACTATGTAAGCTATGTATATAGTATGTTACTATGAATCTAGAGCATCCTATCCACACATGAGCTGCCAGTAGCTTACAATAAACTTACTCTCTTCACTGTCTGTGCTTACTGAGGGACTGAGAGCATCATTTACTTGGTGACTCAATGTTCCTCACACAGCAGGTAGTAGTGTAGATTTATTTCAAATTTTAATTCCATGGATTCTCCCATCATGTTTCAGAACTTAGTACATTATAAGACATGTATATTGTATAAATTTATTTAAGAAATAGGTTTCATTTTAATTTTCAGGAAGAATCTAATTTGGAGCCCAACTTTATAACTGCATAGCCACAATACTTCTGCTCTAAATTCTTATTGATATTGGCCTTACATTTTAATTCATAGAGTCTCAATTTTATATCCACTTAAACATATGCAATGCTATATATTATTGAAAAAGCTTTCTGAAAGTGTAATTATTAACTTTCTTTCTTGTCTAGCTCTGTTACTTAATATTGAAATAGCTTCTCTATGAATTAACCCCTTAAACCTGAACAAGCTACAAATCACATAATCTCCACATTCTTATAACAAACACCAGACTCTTTCTTCAAGGTCCTGGTTGATCTTTGCTTGTCTCCAGAGCATAGAGATGAGAGCCAGAAAAATGATTCTATCTCTACTCATATTCCATTGCTAAATGAGACAGTAGTTTCCACCTAGATCAGGTATGGGAGTGTCTTAGCCAGGGTTTCTATTCCTGCACAAACATCATGACCAAGAAGCAAGTTGGGGAGGAAAGGGTTTATTCAGTTTACATTTCCACACTGCTGTTCATCACCAAAGAAAGTCAGGACTGGAACTCAAGCAATTCAGGAAGCAGGAGCTGATACAGAGGCCACAGAGGGGTGTTTCTTACTGGCTTGCTTCCACTGGCTTTCTCAGCCTGCTCTCTTATAGAACCCAAGACTTCTAGCCCAGAGATGGTCCCACCCACAAGGGGTCCTCCCCCTTGATCAGTAATTGAGAAAATGCCCCACAGCTGGATCTCATGGAGGCACTTCCCCAACTGAAGCTCCTTTCTCTGTGATAACTCCAGCCTGTGTGTCAAGTTGACACAAAACCAGCCAGTACAGGGGGTGATCTATACATTGGATACACAGCAGCTTCCTGCCTTGATGAGAGTGAAGGACAAATTCCTTTTAATTGGTGTGGTGGTATGAATGGCGAGTGTCCCCATAGACTGTATTTAAACACATGGATTTCCATTGCTGCCACTGTTTGGGGACATTTAGGAAGTACAGGGACAGGATTTGGGACTCTTGTGCCTCTGTAACTGTGAGACAAAGTAAATTCTTTCTTCCATGAGTCATTTTTGAACATGGTATTTCATCACCGCATAAAGTAACTTACCAAATCACCTTATTCCTTTGTTTCCTTGTAAAATTAATTATTTTGATGTGAGTGTAAATAGTGAATTAATATGGTGGTCATATTTCTTTATCCTAATTAATTCTCAATAACCACACAGAAAGACAAAGATTCATTTTAAAGCCTCACCTTAATACCTGGGCAGTCTAATTATCTATCCTAACCCCTAAGCTAATCTGGCTATCTCCCAGCCATGACCTCAAATACTTGCAATTATACCTTCCTTTTTTACTGCTGAACTCTTAACAAACTTTATATTTCTTCCTCCTTGTGGCCAGTCTGCCTCCAGACCCTTCCTCCAGGCTCCAACTCACAACTACTCCTCCTTCTCTCTCTCCCTCTCTCTGTCTCTCTATCACTCCCTCCCTCCTTCCCTCCTTCCCTCCTTCTCTCCCTCCCTTTCTTTTTTTTTCTCTCTCTCATTCACTCTGTTGGATGATCAGCATTTATTGACAAGACAAAGAATAAATGGCAAGAATTGATTACACAAGCTTGAGACAGGAGATCCTTGACATTGAAACAAGGTCAGAGGGCGTTGAGTTACACCAGGATAACCTTTACACAGTACACAAAAACATTATGCCTACACTTCTTACTTAAAAGATAGTCTAAAAACTTTGCCTCAATGTCATCCCATGAATGAGAAATATCCTGCATAGGCTCACATGTTCAAATATTTGGTTCCCAGCCAGTGGTACACTTTAGGAAAGTGGGGCCTAGCTGGGAAAAATCGATCCTGGGAGATAAATCTTGAGTCATATAGCTCTGCTCTGCATTCAATCTCCTCTATACTTCCTGACAGAGGAGAACTGAGCAGAGCCTCACTCTCCTGCCACCATATCTACAGCTGTTCACTTAATTTGCTTCTCACAAGGTATTTTTGTCTCCAAAATGAGAAAAGTAATGAAGACATATGACATACAAAAATTCTCTTGTGCTAGAACTTTCTTTACAACAAAAGTCATGATCTGTGTAAGCCTGCTAACCGAATTTGAATCAGTGTCATTTAATTAAAATGTTTATAGTGTACACATGACAAAATGTATTAACTAAGATGTATGCATATGTGTATGTCATGTATGTACATTTGAACATGTTTATATGTGTGTTGGTGTATGCACATATATAAATACATTCGGAGACTCAAATTTAACAGTGGGTATCTTTCTCAGTCCCTCTCCACTTTATATACTGAGATAGGCTCTTTCACTAAACCCAGAGCTTCACCTTTCAGCTCATCTAGGGTTTTCCTGACCCCACCTTCCTTGGGCAGGAATTATAGATGGGCTGCTATTTATTTATCCCCACACTTCTTCCACAAGCATTTTACCTGCTGAACTATATTCCTATGATTTCAATTTCTTACATCAAGCATCTAGAAGTTAAATAGCTTATTTGACCTCAAACCTGCAGATGAAGGTTCTTGGTCATGGTCTGTAAGCCAACAGAAGGTGTTTGTTAATGACTTGCCTCCTGTTGTTTAAGGCAGAACCACAGCCTGGAAAATGCACAGATGGCTGAGGGTGTCTGGGCTCCATGAACCATGACCACAGTTGCCAGCATGTAGTAGGAGCTCTACAAAAGATATCTTAATGTCTTTCTATCTTATGAGCAATAGGGTAGAAGGCTCAAGGCCAAATCACAAAATTAGACAAAGAATTACCAAATGATTAAGGAGAAGAACCAAAAGTCCTTTCATTTTAATCTCCAGGACAGCAACAAATGATTAACAGAACTCATTACTCCAGATGTCAGACCTTTATGTTGCAGGTCAGATTCTAAATATGCATGAAACATGTCTGCCTAGTGACAATATCAAGATGCATAATATCCCTTTTTCATAATTTATTTTTTATTAACATTGGGGGCCAATCGCAGCTCCCCCTCCCTCCTCTTCTCCCATTCCCACCCTTGCAAGTCCTTCTCCACATTATCCTCTCCTTCCCAAAGAAGGGGAAGCACACCCCCACCATGGGTACTACCTCCTGAGACATCTAGTCCCAGAAAGCACCTCCTCTCCTGCTGAGGCCCAAACAGGAGTCCAGGTTAGGGAAGGGGATCCAATGGTAGAGAGCAGAATCAGAGGCAGCCATGCTCTGGTTGTTAGGTGACCTGCATGAAAACCAAACTGCACATCTACAACATGGGGGAAGGCAGTTAAGTCCTGCCCCTGCATGCTCTTTAGTCGGTGTTTCAGTCTCTGTGAGTCCCCATGGGCCCAGGTTAGTTGACTCTGTAGTGTCCTTGACTCCTGGATCACTGGATTCTATTCCTTACTCTTCTAGAAGACTCCCTAGTCACCACCTGATCTTTAGCTATGGTTCTCTGCATCTGTTACCATTTGCTGCTGGAACAGCTAAGATAAAAAACTCAGTGATATCTCATGCTAGTGAGAATGTGAAGCAAGGGGAACATTCCACTATTGCTGGTGGGAGTTCACAAATTTGTACAAGCACTTTGGAACTCAATTTGGCAATTTCTCAGAATATTGGGAATAGCTCTACCTCAAGAACCAGTTATACTCCTAGGCATACACTCAAAGGATACCTCATTATACCATAGGGACACTTGCTCAGCTATGTGCATAATATTCCTTAATCCTTGTATAAATGCAAGTTCCTGTTTCTCCTTACACTGAGGCTGACCTTCCAAAAAATTTAGTTTACCTTAAAGGAAATGGTTATCAGAAACAGCCCATCTAAATTTGATTTTTGCATTTTCTTTAATATTTTACCCAAATGTACAGTGTGTAAAAGAATGACCACAGAGTTCAGTTTCTTCAGGAAAGCACTGCCTTATTCCTGTTGGGTGAGAAGCAACATACCAAACACTCCCTATCATTCCCAGAGAATCTCATATTGAGGAGCAAGATATTATCAGTCATGAATCCTGGACCAGAATCTAGTTTTCTGAACCCTGGCTCACTGCTGTTTTCTACCATATCAGTTATTCTTAATTATGACCAAATATCTCCGTCAGGAGGTTGCATACAGAATGAGCTCCTTCTAGGTTACCAGGCTATTATAGAGGTGGTTTGGACAGATCAGAAGGAGAACAAAATTCTACTTTTCTAATAAGTTATATAAAATAAGCAAGGCTGGAAAGTTACTCCCTTTTTAAACTTAGAGTAAGCTCCAACATTTGCCCTATGTTTGGATATTGTGTCAAGTCAATTCACAGCTATATTGAAAGAAATTCTAGGGATGTTTTTGACTTATGAGTCCACAGCTATTTTTCATTTTTTTAAAATTAAATATTTTCTTTATTTACATTTCAAAAGTTATCCCTTTTCCTAGTTTCCCCTCAAAAAAAAAAAAACAAAAAACAAAAAACAAAAAACTATCTTCTCCTCATTCACCAACCCACCCACTCCTGCATCCTGGTCCTGGCATTCCCCTATACTGGCATATAGAACCTTCACAGGACCAAGGGCCTCTCCTCCCACTGATGATGAACTAGGACATATGCAGCTAGAGCCACAAGTTCTACCATGTGTTTTATTTGACTAGTGGTTTAGTCCCAGGGAGCTCTGGAGGTAAAGTTAGTTCATATTGTTGTTCCTCCTATGGGGCTATAAACCCCTTAAGCTCCTTAAGTATTTTCTCTAGCTCCTTCATTAGGGACCCTGTGCTTCATCCAATGGATGACTGTGAGCATCCACTTCTGTATTTGCCAGGCACTGGCAGAGACTCTCAGGAGGCAGTTATATCAGGCTGCTGTCAGCAAGCACTTGTTGGCATCATCCTATAGATGCCTATGAGCATCCACTTCTGTATTTGCCAGGCACTGGCATAGCCTCATAAGAGACAGCTATATTAGGGTCCCTTCAGCAAACACTTGCCTGTCCTATTCAATAGTGTCTGAGTTTGGTAACTGATTATGGGATGGATCCCTGGGTGGGGTAGTCTCTGGATAGTCCATCTTTTCATCTTAGCTCCAATTTTCTGAGGAACCTCCAAGCTGATTTCCAGAGAGGTTGTACAAAATTGCAATCCAACCAGGTACTAAATAGTGTTTCTCTTTCTCCACATCCTCACCAGCATCCGCTGTCACCAGAGTTTTTGATCTCAGCCATTCTGAATGCTGTAAGGTGGAATCTCAGGGTTGTTTTTATTTGCATTTCCCTGATGATTAAGGATATGGAACAGTTTTTAGGTGCTTCTCAGCCTTTCAGTATTCCTCAGTTGAGGATTCCTTGTTTAGCTCTCTACCCCATTTTTCATAGGGTTATTTGGTTTTCTGGCATCCAACTTCTTGAGTTCTTTATATATATTGAATATTATCCCCCTATCGGATTTAAGCTTGGTAAAGATCTTTTCCTTGTGCAATCAGCTATTGGATGGAACACAGGTCCCCCAAAGGAGGAGCTAGAGAAAGTACCCAAGGAGCTGAAGGGGTCTGCAATTCTATAGGTGAACTAACCAGTACCCCCAGAGCTCATGTCTCTAGCTGCATATGTAGCAGAAGATGGCCTAGTCAGCCATCATTGGGAAGAGAGGCCCCTTGGTATTGCAAACTTTATATGTCCCAGTACAGGGGAACGCCAGGGCCAAGAAGTGGGAGTGGGTGGGTAGGGTAGCATGGAGTGGGGAGAGTACAGGGAACTTTCGTGATAGCATTTGAAATGTAATTTAAAAATATCTAAATAAAAAAAGTTAAAGATTAAAAAAAAAATCTTTTCCTAATCTGTTGGTTGCTGTTTTGTCTTATTCACAGTCTCCTTTGCCTTCCAAAGCTTTACAATTTTATGAGGTCCCATTTTTCGATTCTTGATCTTAAAGCATAAGCCTTTTCAGGAATTTTTCCCTTGTGCCCATATCTTCAGGGGTTTTAGGGGTCTGGTTTTATGTGGAGTTCCTTGATCCACATAGACTTGAGCTTTGTACAAGAAGATAAAGAATGGATCAATTCGCATTCTTCTACATGATAACTGCCAGTTGAGCTAACACCATTTGTTGAAAGTGCTATCTTTTTTCCACTGGATAGTTATAGCTCCTTTGTCAAGGATAAAGTGACCATAGGTGTGTAGGTTCATTTCTCGGTCTTCAATTCTATTCCACTGATATACCTGTCTGTCACTGTACCAGTACCATGCAGGTTTTTCTTTGTTTTGTTTTGTTTTGTTTTGTTTTGTTTTGTTTTGTTTTGTTTTGTTTTGTTTTGTTTTTATCAGAATTGCTTTGTAGTACAGCTTGAGGTCAGGCATGGTTATTCCACCAGAGGTTCTTTTGTTGTTGAGAATAGTTTTTGCTATCCTAGGTTTTTTGTTATTCCAGATGAATTTGAAAATTTCCCTTTCTACCTCTGAAGAATTGAGTTGGAATTTTGATGGGGATTGCATTGAATCTGTAGATTGCTATTGGCAAGATAGCCAGTTTTACAATATTAATCCTGCCAATCCATGAGCATGGGAGATTGTTCTATTTTCTGAGATATTCTTCAATTTCTTTCTTCAGAGACTTGAAGTTCTTATCATACATATCTTTCAGTTCCTTAGTTAGAGTCACACCAAGTTACTTTGTATAATTTGTGATTATTGTGAAGGGTGTTGTTTCCCTAATTTCTTTCTCAGCCCGTTTATCCTTTGTGTAGAGAAAGGCCACTGATTTGTTTGAGTTAATTTTATATCCAGCTATTTCACTGAAGTTGTTTATCAGGTTCAGGAGTTCTCTGGTAGAATTTTTCAGGTCGCTTATATATACTATCATATCATCTGCAAATACTGATCTTTTTACTTCTTCCTTCCCCATTTGTATCCCTTTGATCTCCTTTTGTTGTCTAATTGCTCTAGCTACTACTTCAAGTACTATATTGAATAGATAGGGAGAGAGTGGGCAGTCTTGTCTAGTCCCTGATTTTAGTGGGATTGCTTCCAGTTTCTCTCCATTTAGTTTGATGTTGGCTACTGGTTTGTTGTAGATTGCTTTTGTTATGTTTAGGTATGGGCCTTGAATTCCTGATCTTTCCAAGACTTTTATCTTGAAGGGGTGTTGGATTTCGTCAAATGTTTTCTTAGCATCTAATGAGAAGATCATGTGGCTTTTGTCTTTGAGATTGTTTATATAGTGGATTGTGTTGATGGATTTCCTTATATCGAACCATCCCTGAACCCCTGGGACGAAGCCTACTTGTTCATGATGGATGGTCATTTTGATATGTACTTGGATTCAGTTTGAGAGAATATGATTGAGTATTTTTCTTCGATATTCATAAGGGAAATTGGTCTGAAGTTCTCTTTCTTTGTTGGGTCTTTGTGTGGTTTAGGGATCAGAGTAATTCTGACTTCATAGAATAAATTGGGTAGAGTACCTTCTGTTTCTATTTTGTGGAATAGTTTGTGGAGAATTGGAATTAGGTCTTCTTTGAAGGTCTGATAGAACTCTGCAGTAAATCCATCTGGTCCTGGTCTTTTTTTGGTTGGGAGACTATTAATGACTTTTACTATTATTAAAGGGGGTATGGGACTCTTTATATCATTAATCTAATCCTGTTTTAACTTTGGAACCTAGTATTTGTCTAGAAAATTGTCCATTTCATCCAGGTTTTCCAGTTTTGTTGAGTATTGCCTTTTGTAGTAGGATCTGATGTGTTTAGGATTTCTTCAGATTCTGTTGCTATGTCTCCATTTTCATTTCTGATTTTGTTAATTCAGATACTGTCCCTGTGCCCTCTAGTTTGTCTGATTAAGGGTTTATCTATCTTGTTGATTTTCCCAAAGAACCAGCTCCTGGTTTGGTTGATTCTTTGTATAGGTCTTTTTGTTTTCACTTGGTTGATTTCACCCCTGAGTTTGATTATTTCCTGTCTTCTACTCCTCTTTGGTGAATTTACTTCCTTTTGTTCTAGAGATTTTGGGTGTGCTGTCAAGCTGCTAGTGTATGCTCTATCCAGTTTCTTTTTGGAGGCACTCAGTGTTATGACTTTTCCTCTTAGGACTTCTTTCATTGTGTCCCAAAAGTTTGGGTATGTTGTGGCTTCCATTTTCATCAAACTCTACTAAGTCATTAATTTCTTTTGTTATTTCTTCTTTGACCAAGAAAAGAACAACACTCTACATTCATTGAGTAGAGTGTTCTTCAGCTTCCATGTGTATATGGACTTTCTATTATTTTTATTGTTATTGAAGATCAGCCTTAGTTCGTGGTGATCTGATAGCATGTATGGAATTATTTTAATCTTGTATCTGTTGAGGCCTGTTTTGTGACTGATTATATGGTCAATTTTGGAGAAGGTAACATGAGTTGCTGAGAATAAAGTATATCCTTTTGTTTTAAGATAAAATGTTCTATAGATACCTGTTAAATCCATTTCGTTTGTGACATCTGTTAATTTCACTGTGTCTCTGTTTAGTTTCTGTTCCAGGATCTGTACATTGATGAGAATGAGGTGTTAAAGTCTCCTACTATTATTTTGTGTGGTGCAATGTGTGCTTTGAGTTTTACTAAAGTTTTTTTAATGAGTGTTTGGTGCCCTTGCATTTGGAGCATAGATGTTCAGAACTGA
Source organism: Mus minutoides (assembly GCA_902729485.2). Classification (NCBI taxonomy): domain Eukaryota; kingdom Metazoa; phylum Chordata; class Mammalia; order Rodentia; family Muridae; genus Mus; species Mus minutoides. Next base: position 423,222 of record LR750004.1, read on the forward strand.
GAGTTCATCTTGGTAAATTTTACCTTTGATGAGTATGAAGTGCCCCTCCTTATCTTTTCTGATAACTCATTTTATTTGATATAAGAATGGCTACTCCAGCTTGTTTCTTGTGACCATTTGCTTGGAAAATTGTTTTCTAACCTTTTACTCTGAGGTAGTATCTTTTTGTCCCTGAGGTGCATTTCCTGTATGTAGCAAAATGTTGGGTCCTGTTTATGCAACCAGTCTGTTAGTCTATGTCTTTTTATTGGGAAATTGAGTCCATTGATATTAAGAGATATTAATGGAAAGTCATTGTTGCTTCCTGTTATTTTTGTTGTTAGAGTTGGAATTCTGTTCATGTGGCTATCTTCTTTTAGGTTCGTTGCAAGATTACTTTCTTGCTTTTTCTACAGAGTAGTTTCACTCCCTGTGTTGCAGTTTTCTCTTTATTATTCTTTGAAGGGCTGGATTCCTGGAAAGATATTGTACAAATTTGGTTTTCTCACAGAATACCTTGTTTTCTCCATCTATGGTAATTGAGAGTTCTGCTGGCCATAGTAGCCTGGGCTGGCATTTGTGGTCTCTTAGGGTCTGTATGATGTCTAACCAGAATCTTCTGGCTTTCATAATCTCTGGGGAGAAGTCAGGTGTAATTCTGATAGGTCTGCCTTTTTATGTTACTTGACATTTTTCCCTTACTGCTTTTAATATTCTGTCTTTATTTAGTGCATTTGTTGTTCTGATTATTATGTGTCGGGAGTAATTTCTTTTCTGGTCCAGTTTATTTGGAGTTCTGTAGGCTTCTTGTATGTTTATGGTCATCTCTTTCTTTAGGTTAGGATAGTTTTCTTCTATAATTTTGTTGAAGATATTTACTGGCCCTTTAAGTTGGAAATCTTCCTTCTCATCTATACCTATTATCCTTAGGTTTGGTCTTCTCATTATGTCTTGAGTTTCCTGGATGTTTTGGGTTAGGAGCTTTTTGCATTTCACATTTTCTTTGATTGTTGTGTCAATGTCTTCTATGGTTTCTTCCGTACCTGAGATTCTCTCTTTTCTCTCTTGTATTCTGTTGGTGATGATTGCATCTATGGCTCCTGAATCCTTTCCTAGGTTTTCTATGTCCAGAGTTGTCTTCCTTTGTGATTTATTGTTTCCACTTCCATTTCTAGATCCTGGGTGGTTTTGTTCAATTCTTTTACCTGTTTTGATATGTTTTCCTGTAATTCTTTAGGGGATTTTGTGTTTCCTCTTTAAGGGCTTCTACCTCTTTACCTGTGTTCTCCTGTATTTCTTTAAGAGAGTAATTTATGTCCTTCTTATAGTCCTCCATCATCATCATGAGAAGTGACTTTGGATCCATATCTTGCTTTTCTGGTATGATGGTGTATCCAGGACTTTCTATGGTGGGAGAGTTGGGTTCTGATGATGCCAAATAACCTTGGTTTCTGTTGCTTCTCTTCTTATGCTTGCCTCCTGCCATCTGATTATCTCAAGTGTTCCCTGCCCTCGATATATCTGATAGGAACCTGTCCTTCCTATAATCTTGGTTGAGTCAGAAGTACTCAGAGTCCAGCATTCTCTGTGATCCTGTGATTCAGGGATCCTGTGATCCTGAGATACTGGGTGTGTCAGAGTTCTTGGTAGTCAAGCTTTTTCTGAGACCCTGACAACCGGGTGTGACCAAGCTTCTGGAATCCTGGGATCCTAGAATCCTAAGATCCAGGGTGTGTTAGAGTACCTGGAAGTAGTACCTCCCCTGGGGACCATGGGGCTGTCTGATGAGTTTGAAACCAAGGTAGAACCAGTGCAGACTGGAAGGAACCCAAGCCACTGGTCTGGCAGGGTTCTTTTGTCACTGTTCCTGTTGGCCCCAGGCACCCCAGGTTGTGTTGGAACAGATGTTGTGTTCCACTCACCAGAGATCCTAAGATCCTGGGTGTGCTCAGGCACCTAGTGGGTGGATAGTCCTCTGCGGACTGTGGGACTGTCCACTGAGTTTGTGCCCAAGATGGCCCGGCACTCCACAGCCATTTTTCAACTTGCTTCTTTTTTTCCACAGCTATTTTTTCAATTTATTTTTTCAACAGGGTTTCTCTGTGTAGCCCTGGCTGTCCTGAAACTCACTCTGTAGACCAGGCTGGCCACAAACTCAGAAATTTACCTGCCTCTGCCTCCTAAGTGCTGGGATTAAAGCGTGTGCCACCACTCCCCAGAAACTTGTTTCTTGTTTTGCTGAATTATTTAACTACTAGTCTCATCTGGCAAGGTCCAATATCCACTGTGACAAAATTTCCTGATTGTTCTCCTTAACATTGTAAAAGACCAGAGCATGTCCTGTTTTCCTTCCCTAGTTAACTTATAGCAGGATAATAAATTATAATTTATAATTTATGACACAGCAGATAATTTAACATTAATTAACTAATTAATTAATTAATCCAGTCACTTCTTGCTGTATCCAAGAAAGACTGCATCTAATAATCTGTTGAATATGAGTGCCCCACTGTAATGCATAGGAAACTGAGTGCAGGCATAGGGCAAAATAGAAGGCATGTGCTCTAACTTTCAACAGCTTTTCTAGGACATTACTTTATGCTTGTTGATGTTCCCATGTACAATTGCTCTTTCCATCTGTGAACCTTTCAGGAGGAAGTGGCTTCCCATTCACAGAGAATGAAATTGTCTTAAACAAATAGCAATAAAAAGCAACCTAATGTAGTGAGAATACACCACAGCTTGAAGGAGATGACAGTTCTTGTGTGTTTCATGAGAAATGCCTTTGTTCTAAGAGTAGTTCAGATACAAAACTGCATCTTCTCCACTTTTGTCATCATGTTTATGAACTGTAATTCCTCACTTTGTGGAAATATAATATACAGAATTTCAAACTCCTAAATCAACCTCAGAACTCTCCAACCTCTGGAGTTCAAGTCAAGAAGCATGCCTTTAAAAAATACTGACATTTAATAGAGACTTATGGGAAAAACAAACAATGAGTTTCCAATGTTCACTATTTTTTATATCCTAAAATGCTGGCCATGGGAGACAGTTAGCATGAAAAAAAAATGTAAAGACTGCTTTAGAGAATGAACTTTTTGAGTCCCAGATCAGTATGACCTAAACAATAACAATGAGGTGGTCTCTTGGGGAATTTGTTCTGGGACCTCTAACAAACCACCATTGTTTCCACAGAAGAATATTTCACTTTTGTAATAGGGAACTTCAATGTTGGATATGTACCTCAATTCTTAAAAGGAAGGAAAATGACTGTTTAAGGAATCCATTTATAATTGCACAGCACTTTATAAATAGTGAAGGGTTGAAGTGTCGCCTTCCCTTCCTTCCCACTATTTGTGGACTCAGTCCTGTCCTAGTGCCTGGTCTCCTCATGAACTGTCTGCCGACTCCTACTAATGATGGTATTACAATACATTCAGCCTCACTAATGTTTAGCCAGCTGGTAGACCATGTGAGCCAATTCAAATATTTTATTGTTGGGTAAAACAGTTTCACAGGCAACCACAGGTTTTAGGAATGTGAATTTTATTAAGGTTTACCCCACAGCTACAGCAATGTGGAACACAAAACTATTCACATTAAGTTGCTCAGTGAAACTCATTGCAAAGAATTTTCATCATGTCATTGAACAATGTAAAAAAAAATACAACTGATCTGCATGGAATTTGACTTGTAGAGGCATGCATAATTTAATACCAATAGGAAATTGTGTTTCTTTCATGGTAAGGTGAAGATCTTTGTGCACACAGTGTGTAGCAAAAGTAGAGAGGCAAGGGGCTATTAATGTCCCTAGTAGAAAACTGTATAATGAACTATGTAGTCTTTTTATTTCCAGTCTGAAACAGTGGATGTGCCAAACAGCTATTCCTAAGTTCTGAATGCATATAGTAAGCCTAACCACTCATCTAGTAACACAGCAATCTTGTTTACTTTTATAAATGCTACTTTTACTATTTAGAAATGAAAGGTTTTCATCTGCCTGTGTGATCTACAAACTTCAAAAAAAGGTACACTTTGTGAGGCTGACATAACCCCTTTTACAGATATTTTTATCAGCCACTGATTGACCTAGCACTGGAAACACAGTCCAGAGCTGCTCTGTAATCTCTAGTGATTAAGAACACTTCAGCGGGTTCAGTGGTGCCACTGACACATGAATAATTAAGTTATCCTGTCAATTCTGTTAGAAAGGGGGTAAAGCTTGTAATGAAGACATGGCATTGACTCAATAAAGTTAAGGACAGACAGTTCATAGAGTACAGCAAGACATTAATATCCTCATCAGCGGGGGGGAGGTCAGTAGAGATCTTAAGTATATAGAGAAACTCAAGCAAGACTCAAACAAGTTAGAAGTTGTTTTATTCCATTGGGCTGTGGCTGGAACTCTACTATAATCATTAGGTATAGTGACACAGATCGTGTTTTATATTTTTAAAGTTCTATATTGTAAATTCATATCCTATGTTCATTTGTTCTCAGAATTTATGGTTAATTAATTTTATTGAATGTTGAAAGCTATAAAACATACTATGTTACATACAATGTGAAATTGTATGTATGTATACATACAATGTGAAATTATGGAATAAATCTAATTAGCTACATTCATTCATTGTTCTTATCATTTCCAGCCTTGATTACTGTGACACATAAATTTTTGTTTTCATAAGACAATCTATGGTCTTTGCTTTAAAAACATATTGTATAAGCAAATATCAACAAGCATGATTGCTAGGTCATAATAAGAGTACTGTTTTATAAAATACTTATAAACTGCTTTTAGATCAGCTATGCTGTGATGTGTTTCCCTTAGCAATGAGGGAGAGTTGTTTTGTTTTTTTTCACAGAATTACCAGTACTTGGTGGTGTCACTGTTATAGATGTTGGTCATTATAATAAATGTGTAGTCAAATGTCATTTTAAATTGTAGTTCCCTACTGAAGCATTCATAAGACACTGAAAATCTTTTCTTATGTTTATGCATCAATTAATTTTCTTTAATGAGGTCGCTGTGAAGGTCTGTGATGTGTGTGTGTGTGTGTGTGTGTGTGTATACACATACGTACAGATGTGCATGCATATGTGATATGCATGAGGTAGGCGAGAGGTCAACCTCAGATGTTCCTTAGGAGATGCCTACCCTGTTTGTGGAGACAAGTCTCTCACTGGGACATGAATCTCCCAGATGAGGCTAGGTTGGCTGACAGCTAATGAACTCAAGGGGTCTGTTTGTCTTTGCCTCTCCAGCACCAATATTACAAGTATATGCCACCACACTCCAATTTCCTCATGGGCTCTGAACACATTATTCACTGAGCTTAATCTCCAGACAACCATCCGGACATCTTGATAATTATATATTCTTAACTATGCATGAACTATTTATTTCATTTTCATTCAATACCTTTTTTAGAGTTTTAAAGTATTCCTTATATGGGTATACACATATGTTGTTTGCTCAATATCTATATAATATGAGGTACTAAGATTAATCATAAGGGTTTTTGGTTGTTTTGGAGGATTTTTGTCTTGTTTTGGTTTTGATTGTGTTTTACTTTCGTGTTTCCTTTGTTTGTTGCTGGTAAACAGGCAGGAAAGTAATAAAGTGATTGACTTTTAAGCATTACCTTTATGTTTTCAATAATTGCTTATTCATTCAACAAAAAGATATTTCTGAGATATATATCTTTATATAATATATACATATATTTACATGTATAGATATATGTATATATGTGTGTATACACACACACACACACACACATATATATATATATATATATATATATATATATATATATATATATATATATATATATTTTAAAGTTGGAATATAATAAAGATAGAATTGACAAAAACACAGTGGAAAAATCATAAGGGGTCTGTGAAATGATGAATGATCTGGTAACTTGACTAACCGGCCAAAACATACCGGATCATTAGTTCTACACATCATTTCCACTTTTGGACCCTAGAAGTACCTTTCAATAACATTGAAAATGTAATCCAGGGTCTAGGTTTTTGTTATAATGAAAAATAGTGAGATTAAACAAATAGCTCTAACTTTTAATTACCATTGTTACTTACACAGAACTAGACATTTTAAAGACAATCACCAGCACTTAGTTGTCCAGGCAAGATGCTGTCTTGCTAATATGTTTTCAGGTCTGTTTTAAGGAAGGATTTTGCTACTTTTTCATATCAATTGGAAGATTAATATATGATTAAAAATAGATTATGATTCTATACAATTATTTTCACTAATACTAACTTTCCTATGCTCTGGGTGCTGTGCTAAGGCTGACTTTCACATGAATCTCACTGCAGCAATCTCAGAAGCTAAGTGCTCAGAGCAATTTGTCCAGCAAACCTGGCAGTTGGGCCTCAGAAGGGATTTGTATTTCCCCATGTGACCATGTCTATCTGAAGTATTCAGGGGAGGCAGTAAGTCCAGGCTGTATGTTTCCAATCCATGAGCTCATCTGTGCACGACGATGCCTATGAGCACAGGGAAGCAGTTAAACTGGGAAGCAGGTCTATATTTTCAACAAATAGACATGATACTTCCATAAATAAAAGCAAAGATGATTAATGACTGAGTACATATAGTTCTTCACACTTCAGAGTAGAAGATGACTGAAATTGGTTTCATTTTGAGGCCATGTTAAATGAGCCAGGAGCTTTCTGGTCTCACAGAAACACAGCACATTGCCTCATGGATGAGTAACGACATCTATTTGGCAAGCAAGGTCATATAGACTGTAAGTTGAAGACACTTTTTTGTCAGAAAATTTAGTCTCATTCCACCACCCCCCACTTCCTTCCTTTCCTCTTCTGTCTCTCTGTCTCTCTTATCATTGAAATTTTAGACATTTTTGATTTTGCATTATAACAAGGCCATGTAGCTAAAGTTTCATGTACACATGACAATTTTGACATTTAATAACCAAATGAAATGTTCAGTTTCTAATTATGTATTTTCTTAGTAAATATAAATCTTTTATTAGGAAATTGGCATAATGTCTCTTCACTGCATACCACATGAATATATAAGATAACAATAGGCCATATTTAAGAGTGTCACATAGATAAAAAGCTCTGTACACATTTAAAACATGAGTTTTAGTTCCAGTTCTGTGCTGAGTAGTATTTTAAATTTAGGACAGCTAATTCCTTTCTTTAACTCTCAGCCACTATATAAATCCTACTCCTTATAATGTCACTTAATGTTTCTCTTATCAATATGGGACACAATATATGTTTCATAGCACATTTTTTCTTTACTTTCCAAATAGTCCTGCCACTCCCTGAAGATGATCCACAGCACAGGTGTCATCGGTACATAACAATGGCAAGAGCAGCCTGTGGCCAGGTGCTTTAGACAGAAACATAGTCAGATGTAAGTGTTGAACTCTACTTGGGGATTTCAAAAGGCATAAGTAGGAGAGACATTTGATGCACAGAATGTAGTAAGGCACTTATAGTGAGAACACACATTTTCATTTACAGTTGGAGCCAATCTGCAAGAAACTGTCAGCACAGGTACTAAAATCACACACACATACACACAGAAAGACACACATAGTGTATAATGGTGCATTAATTGCTACCATTTTCTTTCATAACTGTATTATTTAAGTTTATTTCACTGTGACCAAATATATGACAGAAACAACTCAGGGAAGGGGAATTTTATTTTGCTCATGGATTAAGGACACAATGCCTTTGGCAAGAAAGTCTTGGTGGCTGGAGTCTTTGTGACAGTGTGTAAAAGCTTGCAGTTCAACAGATGCACATCTTTGTGGATCAGAATTAAAGACCAGGCCCAAAGGGGAGGAAACTATAAGTTTCAAGGTTCATTTATGGCTGTCTACGTGATTCACCCAGCTCTTATATGTCAAAAATTTCAAAAATCTCTCAAAATAACACCACTGCCTGGGTGCTAAGTGTCCAGTTACATTAGACCAAAAGAAATACTTCCCATTCAAATGGTAGGGTAATGTAAACCATGTTTACTGCTCAATATTCAAATGACTATATCACAGAATTCTCACTTGAAAATAGAATTCTACTGATGTCACAAAAAGACTTTAATAAATGTTCAGGCAAGACTAAAGGAGCCCAAAGATATGCTGGAACATAACAGAGAGATTATTAACAAGGAAGGAGGCAATATGTGTAAGCAAGAAAGAACAGGAAAGGATGCAGCCCAATGGGCCAAAGTTAGGGAAGAAGAGCCACATGGTGGAACTGCGGGGCCAAGGAAGGAGTAGCACCAGAAAATACCTCCCAAAGCAAACATTTGGGGAAGAAATTACTCCATTTTTTTCTACCATGTCACACTCGTTCCCATTGATGTGTTCAGTTGATCACAGCCATTTGAAATGAGCCCAGGTGCTCCAGGGTCAAAGTAAGATGAGAGTAACTCACTCTGACTTGGAAAAGGGACTGGACAAAATAACCAACACAGGCACTGTCATGTTCCAAGGCAGGTGTTAATATAATTGGAGCATTTATCATTCATAATAAAGAGCTGAGTAGGAAGAAGTGACAGTATGATTTAGCACACAGCCATTTGTCCTCAGTGGGTTTGGTAGGCAGGCAATTTCCTTTTAATTCATATTTCTTTTGATTTTTCATTTTTATTGGCACTTAGCTGTTAATAAAGAATTGCTTCATTTCCCTATAATTCTTGCTTGACTTGATTGATGCTTTTCTACATTAAGGCCTTGTTAGTTAATATCACTGGCAGTCATTGGCCACACTAGATACTTCATTTTCACATAGAAAAGTCTGTTTATGCTTAAAACGTGAACAACGCAAACTAACTTTTTGCAATTCTAAAACTCACTAATTCTGGTTTAAAGATTTAAGTAAAACACTGTTCTGATTGATAGAACAGTGGACATAAATTTTAGGATTCCGTGTAATGTCTTTGAAGCATCTGTTGTTATTGCCTTGGGAAGAAATGAGATTAAATCAAATGGCACTCCTGTGTCATTTGGGAGAGGCTTTTCCCAATGAGTCATGATTCTGAGCATATGGTTCTTCTTCATATGATATTTTGAATTATTCTAAAACATGACATTGAAGTTTGACTAGGCTAAGAATAAGGCTGAGCCCAGAGTGTTCCAAGTTTGGACTGTTTGAAAAGTCAGTGGAGCTCATGTCTAGCATGCAGCTTGGCAAACTCACTCATGGTCTGAGTTGTAAATGGAGCTGTTTTCTATCTCCTCATAGCCTTACAGATTTGGAGATTGGACCAGAACTGTCAGCTTAGTTTGGTTAAACAGAAGGCAGCCTCCTTACTCATGTCTTTAGTGCCTTATGGGAAAATTAACTGCAATTTAAACAATATATATTTACGTACACATATCCAGATTTGTTAGACAGAAAGAAATTTTCAAACTAAAAGAATACTATGTACAACTGTTTGATTTTATATTGTTATTTTTCTCACTTTGCATCATGTAAATTCACTTCTAGAAATACATTTAAAATTCTAGGCAATAAATCTAACAAGTACAACTTGGAGGAATAGAAAATATTTACTCCCTTTAATTTACAATGTTTGGACTCGGTATTATCTGTATCACTAAAAGCTAAATGACTCCAAATGTAGTAGCAGAGAAAACAGAGAAACAAATTCACAAACATGTGAACATTTCAACTCTCCATCAGCAGAGGAAACATTCAGAACCAATGTTCCTGCCTCCACCATCCTCCAGAAGGGAGAAAGGAATGAAATATTAGGAGATGGGAGACATAGACGACATAGATCTGAGAACTTGAGATGAGGGTTAGGGAGCCTGGAGTAATTCTGAGAGGGACAAGTTTGAGAGGAGGCTTTAACACATACCCAGGAATTCACTTAGTAAACAGGAGCAAACAGACATTTCTGAAAATGGGAGTGGAATCTATAGGAAATAATTCTGTTGCCCCAAATGGGGTTAATAAAAAGAAATAATTCTTTATTTTATTGGAATATTTTATTTATTTATATTTCAAATGTTATCCCCTTTCCAAATCCTCCCCCCAGAAGCCCCCGATCCCATCTCCCCTCCTCCTGCTTCTATGAGGGTGTGACCCTACTCACCCACCCACTCCTGCCTCCTGCCCTCACATTCCCCTAAACTGGAGCTACAAACCTTCATGGGACCAAGGGCCTCTTCTCCCATGGATGCCCAACAAGGCCATCCTCTGCTACATATACAGCTCCAGCAATAGGTCTCTCCATGTGTACTCCTTGGTTGGTGATTTAGATCCTAGGAGCTCCGGTTGGTTGATATTGTTGGTCTTCCTATGGGGTTGTAAACCCCTTCAGCTCCTTCAGTCCTTTTTCTAATTCTGACATAAAGTAGGTGGAAGCCTCATTAAGGAGTCTATGCCTTGCCTAGATAAGGACATTCAAACTGTAAGTTAAAGAAGAGTGGTTAATGTGAATTTAGTCTTCATTCTAATTGTATGAATAGCTGAGAACTTTTTAAAGTCTCTAAAGTTTCAGGTATTTAAAAGAAGTGTTAAAATCAATTTCATCAAACAAGCATTGCTTTTGTCTCAGTCATTTTTCCCAGTATTGCTTCTTCATTTTTAATTATTTCTTTTATTTGTTGTAATTATAATATAATTACACGATAGCCCCCTTCTTACTCCTCCCCTCAAATACTCCCATATAAGTCTCATTGCTCTTTTTCATATTCATGGCATCTCTTTTTATTGTTGTTATATTCATATACTGTCATGTTGGTAAAACTTTATGAGTGTAGATATTATGAGAAGACAATATCATAGTGAACTACTTGATCCTCCAGCTTTTAGAATCTTTCCAGCTTTTCTTCTGCAATATCCCCTGAACCTTAAGTGTGAGACTTGTTTTTGAACACTCATGTTACTGGTGTTGTGAACAATTTCTATGTATAGCTTTAGTAACTTTTCATGAATTTGTTATTGTGACATTATCATACATGTTCATTGCTGCCCACTATATACATATCTACTCTAGTCTCCCTCTCACTCCGATACTTCCCTCTCTTCCCAAAAGTCTCTCTCTTACAATTATGTCTTTTTGTTTGTTCTTGAGTTTAACCAGGATTGCTTGTGTGACCAGGGGTTTTACAATATACATTAGAGCCCAGTGAGGTTTTCAGTGGGCACACAACTGAAGAGAATGAAGAAAATTAAGAAAATGGTGGCTCATGCCTTTAATACCAGCACTTGGGAGGCAAAAGCAGGCAGATTTCTGAGTTCAAGGCCAGCCTGGTCTACAGAGTGAGTTCCAGGACAGCCAGGACTATACAGAGAAACCTTGTCTTGAAAACAAACAAACAAACAAACAAACAAACAAACAAAATGACTAACCCTCCCCAAAAGTCTATCAGTTGTTTTCCAATATGCTCTTTCTTCATACCATGTTACCACATGTAAATCTAATGAATTCTGCTTGATGTCTTTATACATTCAATTCCAAACAACTACTAAAATCCTGGCCATGATTTTTGGAAAAGAACCTTCACAGTATGGGAGCCTCTTCTGAATGCAGAGCAATCAGGCATTCAGTTTTATTGATGGATTTTAAAACTCTCTATATTTCTTGTCCTAAACAGTTATTATATCTGGAGACCCATTTGAGTATATGATTCCATAGCTAGACTCCTACCAAAGGAGTCTTAGTGACTGTTTTATTGCTGTAAAGAGATACCATGATGAGCAACTCTAATAAAAGAAAGAATTTAATTAAATGTTTGTTTAGTTTCAGAGGATTATACTATTTATCATGATGGGTACCATGTTGGCATGTGGGCAGGAAGAATATTGGAGAAGTAGCTGAGATCTACATCCTGACCTACAATGGCAGGCAGGGAGAGTATCAGTGGGCCTGGTGCTGGCTTTTGAAACCTCAAAGCCCACCCACCTCTCCAGTGACACACCTTTTCCAACAAAAACACACTTTTTTTTTTTCTCATTTCATAAGAGATGAGACAGAACAGAGAGGGAGCACATCTCCATATGGCTTCCCTTACTCTGACTTTCAGACTTTATTTATACATAATCACTTGCTCAGAAACTTTATTCATTGATTACACAGCCTTTCAAAATACATCTTCTAAAGTCTTCCTTCATTACATAAAATTATTAAAGGAGGAACAAGCAAACAGCAATTTTATGAGAACTAAGAATTAACCCTATGATAAAATCAATTTTCTTTTAACTCAATATCTTCTTCCTTTAGACAGAAACAATCCTCCATTAAAAATTTTGAAGATAAGTGGGTGGCACCCTTTCTCAACTAGATGACATATCTATCTACTGAAGGTAGTCTCTTCAGGCTCCATCTCCCCACTGTTGGGCACTTCTGCTAATGCCGCCCCATTGAGTCCTGTAGCCTCTCACATCCCAGGTCTCCAGGACTTTCCAGAGGTTTCCCCACAACTCCCAACCCACAACTCCCACTGTTGCATATTTTGTTTTATTCTCCTGACCCTCTGGGCTTCTCTTCTGTCTCCCTCAACACCGGATCCTGCCCCATTCCTTTCCCCTCTCCTCTGCACCCTTCTGACTCCCACCAAGATTCTTCCCTCCCTCTGCCTCCCATGATCATCTTGTTCTCCCTTCTAAGTGAGTCCGAGATAGACACACTTGGGCCTTCCTTCTTGTTAAGCTTCCTATGTTCTATGAGTTTTTCATGGGTATTCTGAACATTATGGTTAGTATCTACTTATCAGTGAGTACATACCAGGCATGACATTTTCGGTCTGGGATACCACACTCAGGATCATATTTTCTAGTTCCATCTCTTTGTCTGCAAAATTCCTAATATCCTTATTTTAATAGCTTAATAGTGTTCCATTGTGTACATGAACTATATTTTCTGTATCTATTCTTCATTTGAGGGACATCCAGCTTCTGGCTATTACAAGTAAGACTGCTATGAACATAGTGGAGCACGTGTCCTTGTGGTATGGTGGAACATCTTTTGGATATTTTCTCAGAAGTGGTGTAGCCTGTGGGTCTTCAGGTAGAACTACAGAGTGGTTGTATGAGTTTGCAATCCCACCAGCAATGGAGAAGTGTTCCTATGTTCTCCCATTTATATGATGTGCTGCACACTTGGATCAAAACATAGTAAGCAACATGAAATGTTTGCAAGGCATCTTCCTCTGATACACCAATGCAAAACACCAACCAAATGTTTTTATTTAATTTCATGCTATGAGTTTGAATCTTCATTAATCTTTTTGTTACATATCTTTAAACTATGAATAAAGGAACGTCTTCTTTTTCTGCTGAATCAGAAATCTGGATGGCTGTATGTAGACTCCAAGTGACTCAGAAAGTTGAGTCAGTTTCCAAAATATGACTCATTCCTACAGAACTTGTACATTGACAGCTTCTTCCAGAAAAAACCCAGACAATGACTACCTGGGCTTTGTCTCAAATTCAATTAATAACCCCCCCTCTCTCTCTGAAAAAGGGAGAAATCATTTCATAACTAACCTTTCAGAAATTCTATTAAGTATATTTTTAAAAAGAGAAGTATAACGTTCTTTCAGCATTTTCTAATTTAGAAATAAAGTTGATTCTCACATAAAATCAGTGGCAGCATTTCTAACTGTGATAAAAGAGGCTCCCAAATAAATGTAATTATGGTTGAACTATATACTGCTCCCTCTATTCCTTCTTAATTTCAGGCTAAGGGAAAGCTTTTAATTCTCTCTTTCTCTCTATTCTGCATGTTTTTGTACCAAAACTAATGAGGGATGGAAACAGAAAAGAAAATTGTGATTTTCCAAACCAATCTGAAGAGGGTGTTCAAATTCTCTCTAAGCCTTTCACAGCCACTAGGGGCCTTCTGAAGAATTTAAGTACAAATAAACCATTTTCACATAGCAACAACTTTGCTGTGGAAACTTAATGAGTCACAAAATAGCCTGTGGCTATGTATAAATTTGTTCTTATCTTTCTTTGTCTTTGGTCTAAATGAAGCAAACTCTTAAAGGAAAAGATACTGAATATGGCTGTGAGCCATACACTCCCTTTTACAATAGTTGAGCTTTATCCTTAAGGAACAAAAATAGTCACAGACAATACAAAAGTAAATGTGTATCGGCTGTGTTCCAAGAAAACTTTATTTGTGGAAAGGATAGTCATCCTCTCATCTAGAACAAGAAACATAGTGAACTGCATATTGGGATAACATATCTGTGCTTCTTAACATCTTTTTTCCATCCAATGGCTTTACTACCACCTTTTGGCATACTAAAATCTCTACAAATATTGGAGATATCTTTGTGCCACATATGGAAATAAAAAGAACTTAGAAAAACTTCTGAGACATAAAATAATGGAAAATAATAAGGTTCTGTCTTTAGTGGTATCTCATTCAAGTTCTGCCAAACAATGTGTCTCCTATACTTTAGAAGTTCTAGAAATTTCCTGTATAATAGATAGCTATTGCAAACACAGACATAAACAAATATACCACATAGATTGTTGTCTCATGGAAAAAATGAGTATGCAATTTTATTTCTGAACTACATATATTTTTAAGCAAAATAGATATGTCTGATTCTTATTCAGCTTTCTGTCATATATTCATAAGTCATAACACTGCTCTATACATCAAACCTGACATAAACAGGCTAAGGTAGTGTTCAACAATCTTTCCCACTGTGCCTTGTCTAGAGGATTTGCAGTCATAACTGGAAGTGTTATACAAATTTTCCTCAGAAGAGTGCCAATCACTATTTAGGGCTTTTAGGAACATTCTATGAGGATTAAACATGAGCAGCCACATCATTACAAAAGAAGAAGAAACAAATATAGATAAGTGATCACTAAACCATCGTTTCCATTCAGCTTTTATGTTATTCATAGAATGGTGAAAAAACATTTTTAAAAAGTGAAAAATAGCCCTCACATAGAATTTCTGATTGTCACAATTACTTCATGTCTTTGCATTCACTATTGCATTTTCTTTCAGCACCTTTAAAAAAAAAGAGGTCACTTTTTTTTAACTGCACTTCAATGATGGAAATTTCTTGTGAATAAACATACACACATAAAAATATAAAATAAGTAACCATAATATACTAGCAAATAGCCAGAAAGAAAACAAAAAAATGCTCAAAGAAATATTAGACAAAAGTCTACAAAAAATACCATTGAGTTTGTTTTGTGCCATCCATATACTGCCGTGCATTGTGCCTGCCCTTAAGTATGGTGGATGTGGTTAATGTATCCAGTAATATTCATTCAGAGAGCACTAATCTTTCCTTTACAGGCAGACGTCATTTAGAGACAGTTTCTTCATTAGGGGTGGGAGCCATCTGGCGTGGCAACATGTGCAGGGCCTTGCTTTCTTTCACTGTCTGTGCCTCAGACCCCTTGTGTCTGGGAAACAGTGCTTCCTCGAAGCCCCTACCACCTCTAGCTCTTGCAGTCTGCATCATCGTTCCCTGAGCCCTGACAAGAGTTGTGTGATGGGACATCCATTTTTGTTTGTGTGTGTTTAAGGTGTCAGATGCATACATTGGAGAAAGAACAGAATCTTCAATGAATAGAGTCTAGAAACCACATACTTACATGCAGAGAGCTGAAACATAACCTTTATAAATCACAAACATACCTCATGATATATGAACAGTCCAAATGCATGATTTGAAACTTTGAGCCTACCAGATGAAAATATATGGAAATCTTTTAAAGACACTGAGACAGGCAAGGATTTTTTAAAAGAGTTTTCAAGCATAGGAAACAAAAGCAACAATTAAAAAATAGGATTGCATCAAACTAAAAAGTTCCTGCACAGCAAAAATCCATCATAGTGTAGAAACAATCTATATAAAAGGGGACATTTACTTGACAAGGGATCAATATCCAATATATATATATATATATATATATATATATATATATATATATATATACATATATATATATATATCAGGGGTAGTTTTATTAATTATTTGAGCATTCCATGCAATTCACCCTCCTTCCCGCAACTCCTCTCTACCACTCTTTCTCCCTGCCATCCCTTCCCAACTAATGACTCATCTCCTCCTCTTCCTTCTCTTCTCCTCCTCCTCCTTCATCTTCTTTCCCTCCTCCTTCTTTCTCTTCTCCCTCTTGTTCTTCCTCCTCTTCCTCCTCTTCCATCTTTTTTTCTTCTTTCTCCATCAAGTTCAGTGTTTCCCAAGCTAGTCTTGGGAGTGAGACCTCCCTCTGGAGAGTGGTAAGCCTGTTAAGATCACATCATTTAGGAAAATTGACTTACTATCTAGCAGCCATCAAGCATCAATAGTTCTTCAGATAGTGGTGAGATTTCACATCAGCTTCCTCTTTCTATGCTGGGATGTTTTTCCGACTAGAATTTGTGCAGGTCTTGTGAATGCTTTAACAATTGCTGTGAGTTTGCATGTCTATCTGCCCTGTTGTTTCTGGAAAAGTTTCACTGATATTATTAACCACCTCTAGGTCTTAGAGGAGAGCCCAGGACTACTACTCTGATGAATGTACATAGTGTTAAAATAACTGATAATGACATCTTTATACCCACTGATGAGATCATCTCTCAACTTTCATCAAAGAAGCTTCTCTCGTAGGAAATGGCAACTAACACAGACACCCCCAACTTGTGAGTGTCCAGAGAATAAAAGACTATGAAGTGCCACCACTAAATGGGACACTCATTTCACACCTTCCATCTAAGGCTCAAGGGTTTTTATGAAAGAAAGAGTAGAAAAATCCAAAGAGTCAGAAGAAATGTTTAACGTGACCAAAAATAAGGAGTCCAATTTAGAGTGGGAAGAGTTCAAAACAAATAGTCAGAAAAATATATGAAAGTGCTCAAAATCACTAGCAAATATATAAACACAAATCAAAACCATAACTAAACATTATATCATTTTAGCCAAAACAGTGTTTGTTGAAAATAAAAAATAAACTGGGTATGGTGGCATATAATCAATCCCATCATTTAGGAGGACATGAGCTACATAGCAAGACCCTTCCCTTTTAAAAAAAAATGAAAATAAAAAACAAATAAATAAGACTGCCAAGGATGTAAAGAAAAGTGAACTCATAAACAATATTAATGAGATAATAAATTAGTATGAATAACCATGTGGAGATCACTCAAAAAACTACAGATAAATTGCTATATCCAATCATCTCTCTTCTGGGCATACATCCAAAGGAAATAAACTCTGTTTACAAAAATGATGTATTTATAGAGGCACTATTCACAATAGCTAAAATCAGCCAGCATGCTCCACAGAAGATGAACTGATAAGAAAGTATATAAAGAAGAGTGAAGTCATGCCACTGTTAGGAAAGTAGATAGAATTTAAAGACATTATGTCAAATGGAATAAACTAGACAAGCTTCGCATGTTCTTTTTCATACATGAAATTTTTTTTTTAGCTTTTTTAGTATATATTTCTTCATTTACATTTCAAATGCTATCCAGAAAGTCCCCTATACCCTCCCCCACCCTGCTCCCCTACCCACCCACTCCTGCTTCCTGGCCCTGGCATTCCCCTGTACTGGGACATATAACCTTTGCAAGACCACAGATCTCTCTTCCCAATGATGGCCGATTAAGCTATCTTCTGCTACATATGCAGCTAGAGACATAAGCCCTGGGGGTACTGGTTAGTTCATATTGTTGTCCCTCCGATAGGGTTGCAGACCCCTTCAGCTCCTTGGGTACTTTCTTTAGCTCCTTCACTGGGGGCCCTGTGTTCCATCCAATAGATGACTGTGAGCATCCACTTCTGTATTTGCCAGGCACTGGAATAGTCTCATAAGAGATAGCTATATCAGGGTCCTGTCAGCAAAATCTTTCTGGTATATGCAACAATGTCTGTATTTGGTGGTTGTTTATGATATGGATACCCACAGTGGAGCAGTCTCTGGATGGTCCATCCTTTCATCTCAGCTCTTAACTTTGTAACTCCTTCCATAGGTATTTTGTTGCTCATTCTAAGAAGGAGTGAAATATCCACACTTTGGCCTTCGTTCTTCTTGAGTTTCAAGTTTTTTGCAAATTGTATCTTGGGTATTCTAAGTTTCTGGGCTAATATCCATTAATCAGTGAGTGCATATCATGTGAGTTCTTTTGTGATTGAGTCACCTCACTCAGGATTGCATGGTACTGGTACAGCGACAGACAAGTAGATCAATGGAATAGAATTGAAGACCCAGAATGAACCCATACATTTATGGTCACTTGATCTTTGACAAAGGAGCTAAAACCATCCAGTGGAAAAAAGACAGCATTTTCAACAAATGGTGCTGGCCCAACTGGTGATTATCATGTAGAAGAATGAGAACTGATCCATTCTTATGTGCTTGTACAAAGCTCAAGTCTAAGTGGATCAAGTAACTCCACATAAAACCAGAGACACTAAAACTTATAGAAGAGAAAATGGGGAAAAGCCTCGAAGATATAGGCATAGGGGAAAAATTCCTGAACAGAACAGCAATGGCTTGTGCTATAAGATCAAGAATCGACAAATGGGACCTCATAAAATTGCAAAGCTTCTGTAAGGCAAAAGACACTGTCACTAAGATAAAAAAGCCACCAACAGATTGGGAAATTTTTTTAAAAGATGTTCTGAAAGTATACTCAAGGACATTAGGATACACACACAGAAAATACCGATTGAATTTTATCATTGCATACCATAGGTATTTGGGGAAATATACTAAGCCCACTTTCATAGAAAAGTAATATGTTTAATATTAGCTTGTGGTTTTAATTTGTACTTCAAATTGGTTTTTCCTTTTAAAAATATATTTATTCTTTCACAATTTTTTCATTTTCAAATATTCTTAGATGATAATATAATTACATCATTTCTCCTTTCTTTTTCTTCTGCAAACCCCTCTTTTAACCCCTCCCCATATGTGGGTGAGTGTCCCACTGTGTTTAATTAGGGTTTTCTGCATGAGCACCCAAGGGTGTTATTTACTTGAAATTGAGTAATGGGTAATGGGCCAGTAGATACATGAATGAGAAATATGAAACCCTTTCCTCCACAACTTTTGACTGACTGTCAATATGTTTTCTGGAAGCTTATCTTATAAGCCTATCTCATCTACTATAGAATGTTAGTGAGCTCAGTCTTGTTCAAATAACCACTACTGAGATGAGTTTAATTTGCAATACCCAGTTTATATTCATGAGAAAATTTTACTGCATTTCTTCCCATCTTGTAGCTCTTATAACTGGTTTATCCCTTCTTCCATAATGTTCTCTAAGCTTAGGATATGTGCAATCATTACCCAATTAGGGGCTGAAAACTCACCAGTTGCTTGGTTTCAACAAATTGACCAGTTGCAAGTCTGCATTATCTATTACTCAGCTGAAGCTTCTCTATGACTAAGAGTAGTATTAATCTCTGGGTAACACAGGAAATATTTAGAAAGCAGTTAGATATCATGTCTTCCTGTGAATGGGAAAAATCTACTAAGAAAGCAGTGGGTTACCTCTATAACAGCTGTAACACTATTGTACCAATGGCAACATACATCTTACCCGGCAAGTTAATATTGTATTAAATAGGGTCACAACTGATTTAGACTGCTAATTACTTTCTCTCCTAGCAAGCTGAAAAATCACCTCCTTGCATGATGAAAGCCAGCTAGCAGGAATAAGCATCCAGCTTAGTTCCAGACAGAGTTTGCTATATGGTAAACCATGTGTGTACTGTCTTCTGCAATAGTGTCTTATTATCTAGTAGGTGACTAATAGGAACAGCAAGAACTTGGTGTCCCTACGGTATCTCCAAGAACAAATAACTCACACTTAGCACTGGGGTTTTGATTTAGTGATCCATGGCTTCTAGGAGCTATATTGTTCAGCAGTGCAGAGATTTTTCCTTCAATCACTCTCTCTTTTGTAAAAAAAAATCTATTATATTTTTATTGTATTCTTTAATTGAGTCCCATTATAACTAGTAAGTTATCATGTGATTTTTTTTTCTGAAAGACAGGAAGTATGAGCTTTTCCTTGCTTTATTTAAAAGCAACTGTATTCAGGTAATATTCCAGGTTAGAATAACTTATGAATTGGTGAGGTTCAAGGTAAAACTGGAACATTCACACTAAATATGAGACATCACTAAGAAATCTGAAGCCTCTGGAACCCTGAAGATGAACATAGCAAAACAAACATGAAGCCTAGCTCAATTCTCCATCAATTAATTGAAATTCTCACACTAATTACCTAACAAAAGGAAAGGGGGTCCTTATTCAGATATAGGAACTGTGCATCCAATTTTTTAGTGTCAGAAACATGATCTTGCCTTTCAAAAAATGTTATGAGGTATAGAAAAAGGAAAAAAAGCACAGAATTATAATCTTAGAACCTTGACTAAATTATAATAGACATGTAAGAAAAAATTAAATAACAGTTATTAGCACATTACATGCTTACAAAATATAAATCAAAGCATCATTCAAGGTCATATGATCAATGTAATCAGTATGATAAGAAAGAGTCTAAATAAAATGCTAAAAATTTAAAATCACCTGAGCAGAGCTAAGGAACAATCTGATAGGCTCACAAGTGGAATTATATGTGCTAGAAAATGCATTGAGTAACTCAAAGACATTTGTAGAGTTTACAAACAAAGCTATTTAGGGTGGTTCAACTATTTTTAAGCTTTACAGTGGTATGAAGGGGTTTTTACAGCTCATTCTCCAGGGAAGAAGCTAGAACTCTATAATACAGTGTTACTAACTAATCTGTGATATTCAGTAGGGTGGAATCATTACATAAAAATTTCCAACTTATGATACATGAATTGGAATGTAATCCAACCACAGTTGAAGCACTTTTATTATGACTAAAACAGAAAAGAAAAGACCTAAGAAAACAAAATGCCAAAATATTTGAGAGCTATGAGACAGAAACCTTTAGAGCAAATGTAATGGAAACCCCATGAGAAAAGAGACAGGATAGGGAAGAGGAAACATTTGGAAAAAGGTGGAAAAGAATTTCCCATTAAACAATGGATATGGACTAGTGAAAAACATGGAGAACAAAGACAGAAATTCAGTCTTTCCAGTGCTATATAATTCAAATGCTCAAAGAAAAGCCAGACCATAGTTTTGGAAAGCAAAAGGAAAGATGAATGAGCCAGCACCCAACACAGAGGTAGCTTTGAGAACTGCAGGTTTAGGAACTAGGCAAGGAAGAAAGAGAGCATGAATTCTATAAGCTGTGAAAATATGCTTTAAACAGAGAGAAACAAAAGGCTTTCTCAAACAAATGAGAGCTAATGATATTTTGCCTGGAACTTTTTTGTTGTTACTTGCATATTTTATTTATTTACATTTCGAATGTTATCCCCTTTCCCAGTTTCCCCTCTGCAAATCCCCTATCCCATCCCCTCTTACCCTGCTTCTATGAAGGTGTTCCCACAACCACCCACCCACCCACTCCTGACTCAACACCCTAGCGTTACTCTACACTGGGGCATCAAGGCTTCACAGGACCAAGGGCCTCCCCTTCCATTATTTAATAAATTGAACTGGAAATTCTTTGGACAAAATGAATAGCTATCAGATGAGAATATGTATATACACATAATGTTCTGTGTATCAGAATTCTGTATAACAGAATGTGTATATACAAGGAAATCAAAATGTACCACCACACACAGAAAGAAAAACGCCTGCAAACTGTAGATCTGATAACTCAAATATCCAGAATACAAAGAACTCCGAACATAACACTAATAAAATAATTTCTTACAATCTAACACAATTTGCAGTATAAACACACTTCCTAGTATAAATATATGTAAACTAATTATTTCTTTGTTAGAAACATACAAACTATAATGTCTGAAAATGCAGTAATAAATGAGTTGATTTAAACTGATATACCTTTAACATATAACCCTCATAATTTGTCCTGGTAGAAACTAAACATCACTCATGTTGTGAGGCTTGATGCATATATATATATATATATATATATATATATATATATATATATATATATTCTAGTTAGCTTCTACATTGTGCCACATCAAATTTTAATTATTCAGATACTGCCTATGGAACTGTTAAAATGATGGTTATTTCAGAACAGCATAAGAGTGTACACTTATATATATACATTTAAGTATGCGGGGTGTGGATCCTTTAATTATTCCCTTAAGATATTCATGGGTTTTTTGGTTTTGTTCTGTTTTTTTATATCATATAATCAGTTCATTTCTAATTCTGTTAATTTGTGTCATTGTTTTCTTTCAAATAATTGGGCTAAAATTCTGTTCATCTTCTTTATCTACACAAAGAACCCGCTCTTAGATTTCTTGATTCTGTCTACTATTTTTTCTGATTCTTACAGTAATTAAAGACGAGACAAAATTTAAAAAAGGACATAAGACCCAAACCCAAACCAAGCAAGAATAAAAGATTTAAGAACTTAGAGTAGTAATTTAATAAATAAGAAACTCTTGAAGTGTCTGATGTTTACTTCTCCTTGTATAAAGTTTTCTCAGAAATACATGTCTACCACTTCTTAGTAGTGATGGGTGGTCCGAAATGTAAACCCAAGCTATAATAAGACCTCCATGTAAGAAAGAAGATGAGATGGAGTTGGGTGAAGTGTTTGAAAACTCTTCTAAACAAAATGATTGTAAAATTAAAAGATGACAAAAAGAAATGAGATCATTTTTATTATTGCTATATCAATAGCTAAAGATCATGATTACTGTAGAGAAGTTGCTAATGAAGAAGAAAGAGGAATGCTAGGACAAATTTGGACCAGGGTCCTAGAGTCTTTACCATGGAGCACTCAGATCAAGTAAAGTGGCCACCATGAACTCACGACTTCCTTGTGACTCTGGCTAATAGCACAAGAAGTTCAGGCAGCTATAAGCCAGCAACCATTACCTTTATACCTCACTTCTCACAAATAATCAAGTCCCAATGTGAGAACATGAAAGGACAAAAGGAAAAAATGCTTTAGGAACCTGTTCAGTAAAAGTTGCCTATTGTTCTGTTTGAATCTAAAATATTACTCAATAATATAACACATTTAGGTATGAAGAAATCTTATTTTCTTTGATGACTCCTACCTTAGTGAGTATTTCCACTTTAAGTTATGAACAATTTTATTCTTTACCTTTGACAGTTCTTAAAACTCACTGGGAAGGAGTCAACCTGGGTCTTTGCATAGAACTGGCTTCTTCTAATGAACATTGTTATGCTCAATTCCTATAATTTATTAGCCTTTAATCATTCTAAAAAAAAATTAAACCTGTTTAAGTATAGTTTGAGGTCTAGATTTTAATGTTTAAAATCCCTTTCAGATGTGTTCATATACAGCCACACATCTAGTAGATGTCTCAGAAAATTTTGACCTAAATAGGTTTTTTTTAAACTCATTCATGATTATTTTATTTAAATATACAATATTTAATATATGATATAATTTTTATTCATTCATCACATATAACCACTTTTTAGAAAGCCAGCTACATGTTGGCTAAAAATCATTTGGCAAAAGCCACATTTTATGTACACATGTAAAGAAATTCTAATTCTCATAAGAATGGTTTTCTACATAAAGTAAACACTTAGCAAGTCACTTTTTTGTTTCATTAGTTGAGATTTTATGTGAGGGGTGAAACTTGGCTGTATCTCTTTTTAGTTACTCTGGCTCCGAAAATGAAAATTATGTCCCAAGAACTGTGCTATCCATTCCCTCACCTGTTGTGCTTTAAAGTCAAGGAACAGAAGAACCTATCCTTCACAAAGCCCTCAGAGCCATCCCTGTCCTTCCTTCCTATTGAACTGGTTTAGATTGTGAACTCCATGGTCCACTTACAACTGTTTTACAGAAACTCTTCCCACAACAGGCTCCATGTTCTCAAATTCTTCAAGGAAGGTGCTGTCACCTATACTTCCACAATAAAACTGAAGGAAGTTTCCCTCTCTCATGATCCCAGACACTCCCTGCCCCCTTGCTCATGAGAAGCAAACCTTTAAAGAGAGTCTCTGATTTTAGTGTTCTGTTTTTGTATTAGATATTTTCTTTGGAATGAAAAAAGAACCAACTTCTATGGCAGCGCTGTAATGGCTGGCATTTACTGAGTAGTGTTATGCCAGTGTCTTCATTCTTTTTAGATTATGAAGATCTTGACAGTAAGGATGATATTACAGTGTTACCATATGTTTTAGCACATTTAAAAATAAACTATGTAACCATGGTACACTTTAATCTTTGTATTAACAACAAAAAAAGAAAACCTCAATCAATATACCAGCAAATAGAAAATCAAATATTAACTCTAATAACTAGAGATTAGTGCCAACAATGGAATTGTTTGGAAGATATTTTATCTTGACACATGAGATAGATTATCTATGTAAAAGGCTCTAAACTCCAGCAAATGAAAAGATGTAAGAACATTAAGACTGAGGATGTCCTGATTATTTCTCATAAGCAAAAGAAATGTTAGTGGGCTCCTTGATTGGTAACAGCTAGTTTGCTCAATTGTCTTCTAGCTAGGACTATAAGAATGATGAACTCAGCTTTCAGCTATAAAGGAACCAGAATTAATAATCTTCCACTATATTTAATCCTTCCTTAACCTTTGAAGAAGAGAGGTGAACTTCCAGGCCCTAGAAGTAAGGCTGAATATTCATTTGGTTTTAAGTGTTGTTAGATCTTAATCTAAAGATCTCCATCTATAAATGAGACTATTGCCTCTGTGAGGAAGCTTAATATTCACCTACAAAAAACTAGAAGTCAGATCCATAGCCCCATGGTATATGATGTTCCTTAAATGAACTGCCCATCATCCCAGAGAGACAATTTCCCCTTGGCTTCTATAACAGAGAAGAAATAATAATACCAATGAGTCTGCAGCTGCATGGGCATGAGGCAATGATTTTCCATCCATAGTGTAGCATTTGGCCCCCAAACCACTTTTTACACCCCACAGTGGATATGTACATAAGAAAGGAAAGAGAGTTGGAACCATGGGACCATATGAAACCTAGAAATGCTTCTTTTGGCATCAAGTGTGAGACAAACTTAAGAGGCTGTTCCCTAAGACACAGCATGAACTCTTTATTAATACTGGAAGAACCAATATCAGGGTAGATGATCTTTAGTTTTATCTCTCATTACCTATTCTGTCTCTTGACAGACTAACAGACACTGTTACAAGACTACTTAGTTCTAATCTCCCTGAAGCTGGGTCAGGCTGAGCCTACTTGTCAGTGACCCAGAGTTACTGTCCCATGATTGTCCTCATGGTATCATGGCGGCATACTGGAGACAGGCTGGAATCAGCTAAAGAACCAGTGATGGATATTCTGAAGATCAAATTCAAAGCAAATACCTAGAAGGTTTCTGGCAGTATCATAAAAATCATGAAAGTGAGGAAGGCATTATCAACCCTAACTGAAGCGGGAAACACTTAATCTTCAAGGTGACGTTGTGTAGGCAGCTGTTGAGACAGATTGAAATCAACCTCACTTCCTAGAGTAAAAAGAAAGAAAAAGTTACCTAAATTGTTCATAAATAGTCTATGCCAATAAATCGATATGGTTCACTCTAAAAACAACAAGAAAGAAAAGAATAGAAACTGAGGCCCCTGGCACATGTATAGCAGAGGTCTGCCTGGTCTGGCCTCAGTGTGAGAAGGTTCGCTTAATCCTTGAGAGACTTGAGGCCCCAAGAAAGGGAGACTCCTGGTGAAGGGAGAGCACCCTCTCAGAGGAAAGGGGGAAGACAAATGGGATAAGGAACTGTGGGAGGGGCAACTGAGGGAAGCAACGATTGGAATGTAAATAAATAAAATAATTTACATTTTAAAAATCTAACATTGAAACACAGAAAGAGAGACAGAGACAGAGACAGAGACAGAGAGAAGTCTCTAGCTTAACTATTAGGAGTGTGCCTTTCTGAACTCCAAATTGTTCCCTAACATTTTCTACATCAGAGCCAGTAGCTAAAACATCTTAACCTATCTTCACTGACAATTTTATTTTTCCAAATGCCAGTGCTTACTTATTCTTGTAAGTTCTTTCCGAGGGTAGTGATTGAACCCTTAATCTGCTTCAGCAGCGATGCCTGAAAAAGATCAAGAACTATGATTGCAAGTGTCAGTGATACTGCCCAGGGAGGGATTTAGAGTTTTCATACAAATCTTAGATTAAGAGGGATGTTAAGGCAACAAGTAGATCAAAACTCTGGGACAGCAAGAAGTAGTCATGACATGTGGTCCTCAGGCCCATGCACTCATTGTGGCTGACCTCACTGGTAGGCAACATTCCATGCATTCTAAAGACACTTGTCATTCCTCCTGCATGTCCCTCAGCACTAAATTTCATATATACATATCAAAATTTAAAACAGTAAATAATTTAATTTTTTATCAGATTTATTTATTTTCTTGGATTTGTGTTTTGCTTGAATGTGTGTACATACTGGACATGTGCACTTGGTACCTGTGAAGGTTAGAAGAGAGCATTGCCTTCGCTGAAACTGGAGTATGGATAGTTGTGGACCACTATGTGGGTGCAGGGAATCAAACCGTGTCCTTTCTAAGAACAGGAAGTGCTCTTATATGCTGAGCTTTCATCGTGCCCAGGTAAAACTATTTCAGTGAAACAAAGAAGAACAAAACAGAGAGTACCTGTATGCTAACCTCAGTTCCTTCCCTGTTGCTGTAACAGAATACCTATGGTTGAGTAATATATAAAGAGTGCAACCTCCTCCTTGATTCATCATACCAGTGTCTGAAGAGTCCAAGAGTTAGGGGTTGCACACTGTGAGGCCTTTCCTGCTTCATCATTCCATGCAAAGGGTAGAACAAGAAAAGAAACAAACACAAGGAAGATGGCAGAGGCACTCAATTCATACTTTCATCCAAAACTACTCCCATAATAATTAATCCAAACCTAAGTTGGCATAATAAATTTACTCATGGGGTCACAGGTCCCATGATCAAATCATCTCCTCAAGTATCACTGCTTAACACTGTTCCATTAGAGACTCACTTTGAAAAGCATAAACTATAAGGGACATTTTTCATCCAGCACCACATCCTTAGATACATGTACCTATAATATTGCATCATCTTGCTATATCAATGTTCTCTGTGTGTGTCTCTGTAAACACATATAGAGATAGTTTATATATATTTACATATATGATATTATATGTAAAGTTAATTTTTAAAGATTTAAGTGTTTAGTCACGTGTGTGTGTTGCTTATCTAAGCAATTGTGTACCACATGCATACAATGTCCATGTAAACCACAAGAGGTATCCAGTCTCTAAGAACTAGAGTTACAGATAGTTGTAAGCCATTAGGGTATGCTGGAAACCCAGCCCAGGTCCTCTACAAGAGCAATAACTGTTCTTCAACTACTGAGCAACCTCTCCATCCTCCATTATGTTTAATAGATGTAATATTTTTCTACTTAGTTTGTAAACTGTTTGCATATTAATTCTTTGCTTCTCAATATTTGAGTATGTATTATTTAAGAATAAGTGTGTTCATTTATATTATTCATATAGTTATTTTATTTAATATATTGCCCTTAGTTCAGTTTTATCAACTGATACAATATAGCCCTTGGTAGAATTTTTCTTCTCCTAGCTTTCAGTCTCCAAGCATTCATTGCTAATGAAATACAGTCTACTAGTACTTCATTAGTTGTCCAATCCCTTTAGAATCCTTTAACTGGAAACATTACTCCTATCAGAACCTTAAATTTTATGCCACTTTAGGCCTCATAAACTTAGAATATATGTAGAACAATGTCACCTCAACCTCTCCCTAAACAGACAATTTAACCAGTCATCTAAACTCTATAGGGATGTTGTTTCAATTCCACATGTTATATTTCTAAATATTGCCTATTTGAAGGGTTAAAAAAAAGTTAAACTAGATAATTCCCTACAGCAGGAACCTACAGATTTCTTGGCAATCATCAGGAAAGACATAATTTTAAAAGTTTAAGATTTAGAAAAAAATAACTTGTTATATATTCATTATTTTAAAGGTATTTATTTAATTCTTAAAGAATAGTGTCAACATGAGTTTCTAGCTTAAATATTATCAGCGGCACACTTAAATTTTTATTAAATTATTTTATTTATTTACATTCCAAATGTTGCCCTCCTTCCTGACACCCCTCCCAAAGTTCTTCTCTCATCCCCCCTCCCTTTTGGCTCTGAGAGGGTGCTTCCTCACCCATCCATCCCCACCTTACCCCCTCAGCATCCCCCTTCCCTGGGCATTGAGCCTCTACAGCATTTGGCACATCCCCTCCCAGTAAGGCCAAACAAGGCAGTCCTCTGCTACATATGAAGAGGCACACTTACTAAGGACTAGTACAGGACAGAAAATTTCCATTGTTGAAGAAAACAGAGAATCAATCAAAGCATGAGTTTTGGTTCTGGGTGCTGTCAGGTTTTCTAGAGGAAGTCTAAGGAGAGATAGTTAACATCTGTTCTCTTTACCCTAGCACTCTCAGCCCAACTCTCTCTAAATGTGCCAAGAAGATATGAGCAGAGTTGCCAAGACACCCAGAAGCTCCATTCTGGATATTCTTTCATCATACAACCAAGGAACACACATACCACCACTCAGTAGAGACTTCATGTGTCCTGAGTAGGCAGTTCTTGAAGAGTTGCTCATGGCTTCTTGTATAAAAGCTTATGATGAAGAACTTGAAAAGTTGTCTGTACACTTAACCAAGACAGTAAAATACAGAACACTTTCAAGACCCACCCAGATTACAAACATTGATTTAGAGTTTTCCACCAAAACCAACATTTTGCTATGTTCTAAGCTATTGGCAGACATAGACATAGGGAGATGCCATCTCTGACGTGTGTCCTCTAGCTGGGTGGAGAGTTTTTCTTTTGTGGTCTGTGAGTAATAGCCAGTATTTGTTAAGTATGAATCAGTATTAATTCTTTCTGTCCTTACATAAAGTCCTATAATGTAGGTCATATTCTTATTCTCGTTTTAAAGATGAGAATGCCAGATCCGCACAGGGGCTATCATGTCTGCTAAGATGTAAGCCTCTTCAGGTTCTGAAGCCCTAAGCCCCACTACAATGGTATCTGAAGATGGGGATTGGTAGAGGTAATTGTGTTTATAGAAGCACATAGGGTAGATGCTTGGTTTGGAATGCTCCAAAGACTTCTCTTGATTTATATTATTGTTGCTTTGTGCCTCATGAATGTAACTAAAGGAAAAAAATGAAAGGATATTAAGTGACAGGTGAGATATTTACAGTTTCAGGAGCAAACTGGTATGCCAGGCACCATTGGCTATGTTCCCTTTAGAGAAGAAAACTTTGTTATCTAAGTATCAAACACGAGCTGGAATCATTAGCATTGTAGATTTTGTTTTCTTTGCTTTTTCCTGTAAGATCAATAGTGTTGCATTCTCAGCTAAAGTAATATCTCTTGACAATGTGTCTCAGCAAACAAAAAGAAAACAAAACATAATTGGGGGAACAGATTTAAGCCCAAAGAAAAGAGCCTCACAGAGACCTTAGTTGTTCTTAAACTAATTTCTCAATTACTGGTGGTGTGTGCAATGACACAGGTTTCTTATTATACTTTTTTATTATACTTTATTAGGTTAATTATTATACTTTTGATGTTTTACTTAGAGCAGGGACTTTTTTTTTCTTTTAATAACACAAAACAGAAGTTTATTAACATGTAAAGGCATAAGCACTAAGCTAAACTGTGAGGGGGTTGTAACTGATGCATCATACTTACAGCCTAGATATAGCCAGGCCAGTTGTTTTCCAATTTCAGGACCTTTTCCCCAAAACTATCAGAGATTTTATGGAAATACCTAGATTTCTGTTCTCCCTTTTAAAAATGTGTATATAGGGGACATTGGTGGGTTAAGGGGATTGTGAGCATATAAGCACAGATGCCCAGAGTCCAGAAGACATCAGATTCCCTGGAGCTGGAGTTACAGGCAGCTATAAGCCTCCTGACATGTGTACTTGAAAGTAAACTCAGGTCCTCATTAAAAGCAGTATGTACTCTCAACCTCTAAGCCATTTCTCAGGGGCCTCTGTTTTAATTTAAAAGCCTAGAATATGTCTGAGTAATTCTGCATTTCACTCTACCTTACAATCCCTTTACATACATAATACAGCTTCCATTTTGAGTTTTTCATGGAATTTTTGAGTGAGTGAACAGGTGTGTGTCTGCATTTATATGTGATTCTTGTGTATCATCTATATGTGTTTTTTTCTGATTTATTTTTATCTACATTATTGTATTATATGCTATTCCTCATATTCCTGTTTGTTTAATAATGAGAGACAGAAAGAGTGTGAATTCAGATAGGAGGAAAGATGTGGAGGAACTGGGAAGACTTGTGGGAGGGGAAACCATATATATTTTATGAAATAAAATATTTCAGGATATATTTTTTGGAAAAAACCTAATTCCGATATTTTATTGGTAATTTTATTTATTTACATTTCAAATATTATCCCCTTCCTGGTTTCCCCTCTGCAAACTCCCATTCCTTCCCTCTTCCCCCTTCTCCCTGCTTCTATGAGGGAGCTCCTTTAGCCAACTACCCACTCCCGCCTCACCGCCCTAGCATTACCTTACACTAGGTCTCCACAGGACCAAGGGCCTCCCCTGCCATTGACGCCAGCTAAGGCAATCCTCTGCTATATAAGCAGCTGGAGCCATGGGTCTCTGGTCTGGTTGGTTGATATTGTTGTTCTACCTAAGGAGTTGCAAACAACACACATGGTATCTACTCACTAATAGGTGGATATTAAACAAAAAGCTGAGAATATTCACAATGCATCTCACAGACGATATGAAACCCAATAATAAAAAAGACCAAAGTGTGGATGCTTTAGTCCTACTTAGAAAGGAGAACAAAATAATCATGGAAGGTAGAGAGAAGGAGGGAGCTTGGAGGGAGAGAGAGGAGGAAGGAGAAAAGGGGGAGAGAGTCAGTTGTGGGAGGAGAAGAGGGAGAAGTACAGAGGGTCAGGAAATTGAACAGAGGTGTGTAGTAGTAGGGGATGAGGAGCTTGGGGTAGCCACTAGAAAGTCCCAATTACCAGGAAAGCAAGAGGCTCCCAGAACCCACCTGGGATGACATTAGCTAAAATACAGGGAGGACCTGTAGAAACCATATCCAGGAGGTAGGCATGGCTCCCGATTGAGGGAGGGGCCACCCACCCATCTCAAACATATTAACACAGAATATTTCCTGTCTAAAGGAAATGCAGGGACAAAGAGTGGAACAGAGACTGAAGGAAAGGCCATCCAGAGACTGCCCCACCTAGGGATCCATCCCACATGAAGATACCAAACCCAGACAATATTGCTGATGCCAAGAAGCGCTTGCTGACAGAAGCCTAGTATGGCTTTCTCCTGAGAGGCTCTGCCAGAGCCTGACCAATACAGATGTGGATGTTCACAGCCAACCTTCAGACTGACCACAAGGACCTCAATGGAAGAGTTAGATGAACGACTGATTCCAATTTTGAAATGTTGAATATGACAATATTGGAATGACACTATCCCATTGTGACAGTTGAGTTGATCAGTGACTCTGCCTATGAGCTGAGGTGTGTGCTGTGTGGAGAAGGCTGAGGAGCAATCAGATGTATATGCTGCAATTTACACGGGCAGTGGACCTTGGTAGTGAAGGAATTCACAAGAAAAGGGGGACTACATCATTAAAGAATGTCTCAGACGATGTTTTCAGAAGAATGGAAGGTAAGGGGGAATCTCTGCTGACCTTCAAGGAGAACACAAATATATTTTTCTTCTCTGTACAAACTGCCACAAAGTCATAAATCTGTCTACAAATGAGGCTAAAAGTAACATCATATAAGGCTGAGGCAGCATAAATAAATTGATTATGTGTTTGGAATCTTTAAATAATGCCCAACACCTATCAAATGCTCAATAGATGGAGACTGTACTCATTTTTAAATTATAATGTGAAGACAACATAAAATGAACAAACCAAGTACATCACCATGTGTGGTGCTCTAAAGGAATACACCTATGTGAAGACTGTATACCTATTTTTCTGCCAATTTGTTTTTACAGGCTGACATGTTGACAATAATGCAATTGCTTATAGGTATACAGGATCATAAACTATGCTGGGCTCTTTGGGTTCAAATCATGCTATTGAACATGCAATTTTTCTCTAATTGGCTCATTATTCTCACCTCCCATCCTGAAAAGAGTGGATACAAACATACTAATCTAGTAAAGAACCTTTCTTTGTGTGATATAAAGTATTTCCTGTAACTGTGTTGTGCCGTTTAAGTGATGGTTTTCCTCTGCAAATAGTGCCTGTTAACTGCAAACCATATTTACATGCCAAGATGAACAGTACATTGTTCTGAAGACTCCTGGATTTTGAAGAAAAATTGAAGCATCAAATGAAAAGGGACATCTTTATATCTATTGTTTAAGATGCAAGGAGGAGAGGAAATTAAAAATCCTTTAGCAGTATGATTGGTCAGGGTTTGGAAAATAGAAAAACATTGTAAATGACATTTAAGGAAAGTAAAACAAGTTTTGCATAATTTATTGTCTTATGCATTTATTTTATATTAGAGATTACATACTTAATATCATTCTTCCAGTGGCATTTGTTTTCTAGTCAAAGCTAGGTTCAAATGTGTTGTTGTTTAATACACAATAAAATAGAACTGCATATCTACTTAAAGGCAAACATTCTCCAACATGTTCTAATACTGATATCTTTCTCTAAGCAGAGATGAAATTTAGAAAATATTCATTTTTAAGTAACTTGAGAGAGACATCAGCGTGGTAACCTTAACACTGACTGAGTTTTAGAGTTGGAGGTGGTCTCAAAGAACTAAATAAGCTGTATTTAAAACAGCTTTGACTGAGAATGGCTAACTGTACTTTTAAATCTTCTTTTTCTCCAAGGCAATTGTGGAAAGGTATGGAGAGAAATAGTGGAAACAAGCTTGGGAATGTGAACTTATGTGTGCACATGCAGTAACTCAAAACTGTTAGTGAGAAAAATAATTAGGATGTACACGCTCCAGTGGTTTATTAATGAATACTCCCAATACACTGTGATAAAGCCTTTCTATTCTGAGAGTATCCTAACTGTTCAAAGTCAATAAGGACATATTGCCATGTGAATAAGAATTTGCTGTTTCTATGAAACCTTGTTATATTTACTTCTATGTATTACTAAAAAAGGAGATAAACCCTATAATCTATTGAAAGAACACTATAGGGATATGATTGCTAAATGACCCCCTCAGCATTTTCCACTTCCCAACACATTATTACATTGAACAGCATTTTAGGTAATTGTCAGATACATGTAAGGCCTCTCAAAGTCTCCATGAAGAGTTGGCAGCAAAATACAACCTGTGGTCAATTTCCATCCTCCAGCATAATCATGAATAGTTAGTTCATCTGAGAGCCACAGGGCAATTCCTGGGCCATGGGCATGTCAAAAGCTGATTCACCTAGAATGCTGGAATGGCATTGGAATGGGAAGAGCTTTCCAGGCTGACTTTCAAGCTGTCTTTGGAGGTACTAGATTCCTTGGAGACAGTGGGTGGTAGGCAAAAAGATAGCATCTCTAGAGGAAGGAGGAGAAACGGGACCCTCTACATGCTTACCACTTACAGAGAAAAAAGACCATCCTTATCCAATTTGAATAGCTGCCAGAAAGGAGCTGTCCCCTTTGCCTGCACCACCCAGAGCTTTGCCTCTGCTAAATTTCATAGGAATATCAGCCATAAGGAAAGACAGCCACCGCAAGCTGAACATTTCTACCCAAAGCCAACCTGGCTGACCTGGCCTAAGAACACAGATAGAAAGGATAGACTCCACTTAAATCAACATCTAATTCTTCTTGCACACCGTGGCACAGAGCTCTTCACAAGGAAGAGTA
This sequence comes from Mus minutoides, assembly GCA_902729485.2. Taxonomy (NCBI): domain Eukaryota; kingdom Metazoa; phylum Chordata; class Mammalia; order Rodentia; family Muridae; genus Mus; species Mus minutoides. The sequence continues at coordinate 457,184 of LR750004.1, forward strand.
CTAAGCAGTGGACATTTTCCATCAACTTCTGCAAGGGAATATTAGGTAAAATATAGATAAATTTTATTTAGTCTAATAATTGGGTCTAAAAACCTCCAATAAATATCATGTAGACACACAATTATGCCTTGTGCAATTCAATATGATAGAGTGCATGCCTATGACATTTCTGGTATTTCTACACTGTTTATTGTGGTTATATTTTAGCATGCCCTATCAGAGTGATTAGCTTCATAAAAACAATGTTCAACTCACACACAATAATGAAAAAGCATAGTGTTCTACTTTTAGCTTAATAGCCACTGTTAAACAATTAATGACTACTAATAATATGATTTCTTAGCTTAATACATTACCTTGACAAAACTGGAACACACCCTTCTTTTATTAAATGACCTTTATAATTATATAAACCAATTCAACGTCAATTTATCCCTGAGCCCTTTCAAGTGTTCAAAACTAATTTATGAACTTTGGAGTCTGAGATTATTCTACAATGCAAATGAAATATCTTTAGACTTGAACTTTAAAACAACACTCCATAATGGCAAAAGTGCTCAGCAAAGACCTTACCTTTTATACAGTCCAACTCTGTGCAATCTTTGAGTAAATTATGTCACCAAAGAAAGCACATGGGACCCCTGCTGTGAGACATATTACCCACAACCTTGGAGCCCCTTCAGTCATGGTAGTGATGCTGCATGTCCTTTAACATATAAAAATTAGTTTCTATGAAGTCTATATGTCTCTGTCAAGTTGTTGCAGGCTATTTACAGGAAGAATAAAAAAACAATGAAACAAACAAAACACCCACCTGTCTTATTCAAGTATGACAAAAATGTTCTTTTGTGTGAATTTCTGATGCATTAAACTGTCAAAAATTCATTGCAATATAATTGAAAGAAAGGAGCTATATAATGAATGCAATAGTGTCTTCTCACATTTGAACCTGTCCTCCCACTTTATCGTCTTAGATCTTAGATCATCCCCACAGAATGAGAAATGGGTATTGCAACTTGGAAGTTCCTACTTTATGATCATGGCCTGTAATCTGGAAGTTTGGATTGTCTATTTTTGGTCCCAAGGATCTGAAGGAAGGCAAATTTATCTTTCCTCAACATAAGAAATAGTATCTAATAATAAAAGCTATTGACTTCTCTAGCCCCTAGTGTTGGTGAATGTGTGTGTGTGTGTGTGTGTGTGTGTGTGTGTGTGTATACACGTGGACTTGAGATAGGGAAGGGCTCCATATTTATATGTTCACTGAACCCCTATGCTTCTTTTTACCATCACATCGTGATACCTTTGGCTGAGTGGAAGAAGGAAATGAACAATTTTTTGCAAAAAAAAAAAACAAACAAAAAAAAGTCCCATAGAAAACACATCTAAGAGTTTCAATACATTATTTTCTTCCTGAAATTCCTATAAAAATTCACCCTCGGTGTTAGTCGATGAGAACTCACCAAGAAAATCAATACCTGCAGTCTGTTTGACTAGAAACATGTATATTCATGAAGATATGAACTGATTTATCACTTGATATTTAATTCTAATTATTTTTCTTTATTTTTTCTCATAAAATTTAAGATAAATCTTTAACTTAGAAAATAATCCAAAGCACTCAATTTTTCATTTAGCCCTAAAGACAACTTCAAAGCACATTAAAATAACAATTACAAAAAGAGTATTATATATCTCCAGTTGATCTGTTTTAATTTAAAATTTGCTTGTATTTGGCAGTTCACTCTTATCTTTAAAATTACCTCCCTTGACTTGGGCAATACTGAGACTCCATATTCTAGAAATCCTTTCAATGAATGCTGGCTACTAGAATACCCAAGAGCAAAGAGAGTAATAAACTACAACTTACCATCATGTGCTGTAGCCTGAGAGAACATGTCCTGTTATATTAGTCTCTTAGATCCTAGACCATCCACACAGATTGGAAAGTGGGTACTGTAACTTGGAAGTTTCTAGGCAATGATGGCTAGTGTTCTGGTAGTCTGTCCATGGGAAAGACAGTGAAGATAACTACTTGAATCACGTAACCTTTATCTCTGTCACCATTACTAACACGGTATTTATTTCACACATGTTCACATGTGAAGTATACTCTTATCTACTCCTCCAACTCCCAGCAGATCCCCACAATGAGCTCCCTCCCAAATTCATGTACTCTTCTTCTGCTCATGGGTATGATGCCACCCACATAGGATGAATCGTTGCCTACCAGTGGCCAGACCCCCAACAAACAATGGTTATCCTTCCACTGCCAATAGCCTCTCAATTATGTATGGGGGCTTCAAGAGCTACCACCCATTCATGCTGGTATTTTGACCATATTGTCCTTGTGTAGGCTACGTTCAGCTGGCATGATCTCATGATAAGCAGTAACCACATCATGTCCAGAAGATGGCATTTCACAGAACACCACCATCAAGCAAGCTCTATGGCTTGCTTGATGCTCTCTAAGTCTTGGTGGGGGAATTGGGGAACAACAATGTCCCATGTAGGGATGAAGACTTTTTGTCACTTATTTTCAGTACTTCAACAAGTTATGGTTCTCTACATTGACTGCTGATCACCAAGGGGAAAACTCAAACTCTGGATAAGGTTGGGTGTAACTCTCATCTACAGCTGAAATATAAATCAGTTTGACAATATGGTCACTCAAAAACATGTGTTGAACTAAAATGAAGGCCTTCAAAGTCAAGAAGGCAGTGCTGAAAGGCATACACAGCCACAAAAAGAACAAGATCTACACATCACCTACCTCCATTGTCCCAACACCCTGCTGCTCTTGAGGCAGCCCAAATACCCTTGCAAAAGTATGGCCATGGGAAATAAGCATGACCACTACACCATCATCAAATTCTCCCTGACCACCAAGTCAGTCATAAAGAAAACAGAAGACAACACTCCTTTGTTCATTGTGGATGTCAAGGCCAGCAAGCACCAGGTCAAACAGGCTATAAAGAAACTCTATCATATTGATGTGTCCAAAGTCAAAACCCCGATAAAGCCTGACAGAGAGAACAAGGCATATGTTCAGCTGACTCCTGATTATGAAATGATGTTCCCAAGGAAACTGGGATCATCTAAGCTGAGTGCAGTTTGCTAATTCTAAATATTATTCTTTCATTATAAAAAAAAACAATTAGAACAATAATAGGTTTCTTTTTCTGGCCTTTGAGCTCCGCAGCCATGAGCTTTTGACCAGGTTTAGAGTACCAGGCATAAATAGCCCCCCCCTCCCCGCATAAATCTGATCTTAGATATATCATGCCATTATGGTCAAGTAGGATAATCTTCCTGGGTTCTTACCCAGCACTGGTTAAGATCACTGATGTCTTTTCTCTCCCAGAAGCCTGGGTAGTGTCTTCTGGCATTATGAAAACAGCCAGCAAAGAAGAAATTTCCTGATCCTTTTGAGATTTGTTTTTGCTTGTTTGGTTGGTTTTCTTGATTGATTGTTTGTTTGTTTGTTTGCATCCTACAGCTAAAGTGTGTGGTGAGTCTCGTGAGTATTTTGGCTTTCTTTCTGTTGCTGTAATAAAACACTGACAAAAACCAGTTTGGAGGACAAAAGATTTATATGGCTTGTATGTCCACATTTCCAGGTCATCCTTAAGGGAAGTTGAGTCAGTGCAGGTTTAGAGTCATCAATGAAGCTGTATTAGAGTAGCGAGGAGTACACTGGAGGGCAGAAAATGTTGAGACAATGTTCCAGAGTAAGACACAGGATATGGCAGAAACAGAGAGGACATACTTAGAATTGTTCCTTATATTTATTTATCCTCTCTCTCTCTTGAACACACATACACACACACACACACACACACACACACACACACACACACACACTCGCACACACACACACACACACACACTCGCACACACACACACACACACACTCGAGTGTGTATGTATATATACATATGAATCTTCTGTACCAAATTTGACACCCAAACCTCATTATGCTAGCTGAGTGATCTAATGCTGAGCTATGTACTGGGCTTATATGTGGGAGCACTATTAACCATACTTTGTATTAAACAAGGTTGATACATGACTGATTCCCTCCTTATGAATGGGCCAGATTATAAACTATTTAAAAGAAAGTTTAAATGATGGAAACCAGTGACTGGAGCACCATGAATCCACCCATCATTGCTCAGGGTGCTAAGATTGGGCTAGGTCCTTATTCCTCACACACAGAGAGTATGGACACTTTACTGATTTATTTTAAAGCAACACAACTGTTAATAATCTATTTGCCTGTCTTTTTGCCAACTCAGTGAATTACTGACTACACATTTTGGAGCTCTTTTCTCTCTGCACATGGAAAGTGTAGAGAGCTTTATTCACATGCCTCTTTTGTGCCAGAAGAGCAATTGCCTTAGTGCTAACACAGAAACTTGCATTTAACATGTGAAAAATTCTGTTCAAGCTTACATCCAATTAAATAAAAACATCCTAAAACCTCAAACTTGTTTCTCACTTATTAAAAAAAAACTATTGGCAGGAATATTCTGAACTTTATTTTTGTCTGCTTTCTTTCCCCCATCAACATTTGATTTAATGTAGCAGGTATTGCTGAAAACTGCAGCTTTCACTGACTGTAATAGCCAAGAGTTTGCTGATTTGAGCAATGAGGAAGGACCTTTAGAGTGTCTGGCATCTAGCCACCAAACCTATGGTTTGGAAGCACCCCCAAAATTAATCCTCACTCCACTTTCATTCATTAGGCAGGACTGCCAAACTAGTGTTCTTCTGCTGAGGCTAAGCACTCGATGAAAGCCAGGGATAAAATCGCAACCTGGGGAAATAAAGAAAGAATGGAAAATATATGCTTTCCTGGATTACATTTTTCAGTTTTCTCAACCAGCCTGCTCAACTTATAATTGGGTCATCACTCACAGCTGCTGAGTAGGGGAGACTGATTCTGGTGGCAGAGGACAGGGAACAGAGCGAACAAGGAGAACAATGTCTCTGTCATAGCCCCCTCCAAACATAACATCTGACAAAACACAGGAGGGAGACTTACTAGAACGCAGACCCCACTAAGCCTAAGGTTATTTTCTAACATATGCAAACAGAGCTGCCCCTTAAAATCAGAATCATTAGACCAATATTATTATCTCTGTTAATTAAACTAAAATTGTTACCTAGCAAAATTACATTGGGTTTTGACACTATTAACTTATTAACGAAATACATTTAGAATTATTTCATTATTAATGAAATACATTTAGAGTTAAAATGAAGAGACTAAGAATGGGAGAGTGATTAACTACCTTTAAATATCAGTACAATAGTATATTATCCTCAATCTGGAAGGACCCAATGACATAGACATGTTATAATATCTAGTGCACCCATGATCATATAGTGCCACGCTAGATGTTATTATGGTTTACAGGAATCAAAATGAGGTAAGACAGATGGTGTACTTTTCTCCAGTAGCTACATCACATATTTCAGAACTCTAAAAAAATGGCTTGTAGGGATGAAGCTTCTAAGTCAACACTAGTTTGGTTTCTCCATGTTACCACTGTTCTTGCACTTACCATAACTCTTTTGCCCTCTTGGGATGTTGCTGGGGAGGTGTGAGCAATGTAGCTATACTTGATTCCTCCATATCAGTGAGGCTTCTGTGTCCTGTCACTGCCTATGTATAATTAAAGAGACCTGTCCCAGTCTCTTGTTACTGATGTTTGGGATGAGCAGGGCTATTTTCAGGTAGCTTGTAATAGCTTCTATTTTTTAAGGTCTAGCCCATGGGACCAGATCCATCAATGGTTTAAAGCTCAATCTACTCACATTTCTTTCCTTTTCCTATTAGAACAACACAGAGAGCATTGTCAATGAGCCAGCCTTCACATCCCCATGCCTTCAGGAAACAAATATTTTATTCTAAAAGCTGTCATTAGAACTTTCTTATTTGGATTTAACTGAAGGGAAATGGATTATTCATTGCTCCTCCTGCATTATATGGTGTACCAATGATTGGCAACACACAGCACAGTGCACAGCTCTCTTTAATCAATTATCTCTGATAATCTCCAAACTATCTTATTAAACCCTCAAAATGAATGCTAAGTCAAGGATGAAAAATCTAGCATCAGAATCTTATTGCATAGTCTCTGATATGCTAAGTGAGTGAGGACTGAGACCATAAGAAAATTATATATTAGAGTTGCACTTACCTCTGGATTCTTACTACAGATGGAACAGATGCTTTGAAGATACTGAAAGAGATTGTAACTTGCAACATTGAGATGATCCTGAGATACCTGTTACTTACTGTCTCCTCTGAAAATTATTTATTAATCACTCATCTCTGTATGTCTAACTTTGAGATGTGCCTGAAAGAAAATGCAAACATTGGCCAAAAGTTATATCCAAGTAACCCAAGAGTTCTGAGCATTTTTCTTTCAGTGTCTCCAAAGAGACCAGAATTTAGTGTCTCTGTTCACAGATGAGATCTTGTTTACAAGCATTTAACTCAACCTTATAGATTTTGTATCTCTAAGCATTTTTAGAAAGTGGAGCTACATTCCCAACTGTTTTCTATGTTTATATGCCACTTAAAAATGAAAAAAAGAAAAAAAAAATGAAGCCAGTTTTAGAGTTTAGTGGAACTAATGTCAAAAACAGAACCAAATGTGTGTTCCCAATAAGCCCAATGGTTTGATGACTCTTTGTGGGCCAGGAATTGAAATTTGATGATGGGAGTCTATGGTGGTAACATAGCTAATTGATTTAAAGTTATTGTTTCAATTATGCAGTGAAAGAAATTTTTGCTGTTTAAGCAAATTTGCTATCCACACCATTTCCTTGAAATAAAATAACTAGTCCAAGATGGCCAAGGTCCAATTACAGTTTTGAGGAAAAAAATGTGTTGAAATTCTTTTACTTGTTTATAATCATATTTTCCCATTTATGAAAATTTGTCTCTATTAAGGGAAATTAAGAGGTGTTAAACACATAAGGAAGCCATGGAGTTTACAGAACAAAGAACTCAGGCATATAATGCTGTATCTGGAAGTAATATTTTCTTAGTTCTTTGTGTATATAAATTAACTCATGTTCTATCTACCTATCATCCATTTATCTATCCATCTATCTATCATCTATTTCTATCCTCTCCTGCTGAGGCATTCTCTCTTTGCCCACTCCGTGTGTGTGTGTGTGTGTGTGTGTGTGTGTGTGTGTGTGTGAGTGTGTGTGTGTGCATGTGTTGAGAGAGAGAGAGAGAGAGAAAAAAAGAGAGGGAGAGAGAGATCAAATAACAGAAGTCAATAAAAAAGTTTTAGAATAGATTTTGCTGGGATGGCTTTTTAATAGTATCTAATAAAAACCAGTATTCTTTAGTTCTGATAAACAAAGGAGAGGAAAGCAAAGAAAATGTGAATTGCTGGCTTGAAGTTCATTAATTTTACATCTTACGTCAGGTAACAGTGTCTAGTGTTAGTTGAAGAGTATTGAACTCACTGCCCTACACAAATCCTGTTACAACAAAACAAACCTCTCACAGTGTCATGAATGCAGTCAGCTTTCCAGACTAATAGTACTGCGCCTCACATTCTTCTATCCCTTTTCCTTTTACTTCAATTCTATTTCTCCCTGGGAAGATAGATCTAGTTCCAAATCTGCCCTCATTACCTTTAACCCATATGGGTTTCTGCATGGGAGCAGAAAGCTATGTTCAGAAGCAAGCTTCCTGTCTTCCATACCCCCTACATACTTAAAAGCACCTGCTAAAACATGTTATTAGGTTGTCTGGGTATGGTTCTTCTCAATTGTTTAGTTCACCCATTAAAAGAAGCAGTGAATGCCTGGTCCCTCTGAGACAAGTCTGCACAGATTGGCTTGCAGACAGCAGAGGGTGAGCAAGTGGACTGCAGAAGCAACACAGCTTCTGGGACAGGCAGAAGCTACACAGCTTCTGAGACCACACAGATTCTGGGACAGACCCCCATTTCAGGCTGCAGGTATCCGGGCATCTTGAAATGATATGGCAGAGTTTAATGAAAATGAAGCCACAACACACCCAAACGTATAGCACAAAATAAAGGCATTCCCAAGAGGAAATCTTATAGCCCTGAGTGCCTCCAAAAAGAAACTAGAAAGAGCATACACTAGCAGCCTGACAGCACACCTAGAAGCTCTAGAACTAAAGGAAGCAAATTCACCCAAGAGGAATACACTGCAGGAAATAATCAAACTCAGGACTGAAATCAACCAAGTGGAAACAAAAAGAACTATTCAAAGAATCAACAAAACCAGGAGCTGGTTCTTTGAGAAAATCAACAAGATAGATAAACATTTAGCAAGACTAACTAGAGGGCACAGTCACAGCATTCTAATTAACAAAGTCAGAAATGAAAAAGGAACCATAACAACAGAACCTGAGGAAATACAAAACATCATCAGATCCTACTACAAAAGGCTATACTCAACAAAACTAGAAAATCTGTATGAAATGGACAACTTCCTAGACAGATACCAGGTACCAAAGTTAAATTAGGATCAGATTAACCATCTAAACAGTCCCATTTTCCCTAAAGAAATAGAAGCAGTCATCGATAGTCTCCCAACCAAAAAATGTCCAGGACCAGATGAGTTTAGTGCAGACTTCTATCAGACCTTGAAAAAAGACCTAATTCGAACTCTCCTCAAACTATTCCACGAAATAGAAACAGAAGGTATTATACCCAATTCATTCTATGAAGCTAAAATTACTCTGATACCTAAACCACACAAAGATTCAACAAAGAAAGAGAACTTCAGACCAATTTCTCTCATGAATAATGATGCAAAAATACTCAATAAAATCCTCACAAACCGAATCCAAGAACACATCAAAATGATCATCCAGCATGACCAAGTAGGCTTCATCCCAGGAATGCAGGGATGGTTTAATATACGGAAATCCATCAACCTAATCCACTATATAAACAAACTCAAAGACAAAAACCACATGATCATCTATTTAGATGCTGATAAAGCATTTGACAAAATCCAACACCCATTCATGATAAAAGTCTTGGAAAGATCAGGAATTCAAGGCCCATACCTAAACATAATAAAAGCAATATACAACAAAGCAATAGCCAAAATCAAACTAAATGGAGAGAAACTTGAAGCAATTCCACTAAAATCAGGGACTAGACAAGGCTGCCCACTTTCTCCCTACCTATTCAATATTGTACTTGAAGTCCTAGCCAGAGAATTCCGAGAACAAAAGGAGAACAAGGGGATATAAATTGGAAAGAAAGAAGTCAAAATATCACTATTTGCAGATGATATGATAGTATATATAAGTGACATGAAAAATTCCACCAGAGAACTCCTAAACCTGATAAACAGCTTCAGTAACGTAACTGGATATAAAATTAACTCAAATCAATGGCCTTTCTCTACACAAAGGATAAACCAGCTGAGAAAGAAATCAGGGAAACAACACCCTTCACAATAGTCACATATAATATAAAATACCTTGGTGTAAATCTAACTAAGGAAGTGAAAGATCTGTATGATAAGAATTTCAAGTCTCTGAAGAAAGGATCTCAGAAGATGGAAAGATCTCCCATGTCCATGCATTGGCAGGATTAATATAGTCAAAATGGCTATCCTGCTGAAAGCAATCTACAGATTCAATGCAATCCCCATCAAAATTCCAACTCAATTTTTCACTGAGTTAGAAAGGGCAATTTGCAAATTCATCTGGAATAATAAAAAACCTAGGATAGCAAAAACTATTTTCAGAATTAAAAGAACCTCTGGTGGAATCACCATGCCTGACATTAAGCTGTACTACAGAACAATTTTGATTAAAACTGCATGGTATTGGTACAGCAACATTCAGGTAGACCAACATAATAGAATTGAAGACCCAGAAATGAACCCACACACCTATGGTCACTTGATCTTTGACAAGGGAGCTAAAACCATCCAGTGGAAAAAAGACAGCATTTTCAACAAATGTTGCTGGTATAACTGGCAATTATCATGTAGAAGAATACAAATTGATCCATTCTTATCTCCTTGTACAAAGCTAAAGTCTAAGTGAATCAAAGACCCCCACATAAAACCAGTGACACTGAAATTTATAGAGGAGAAAGTGGGGAAAAGCCTCAAAGATATGGGCACAGCGAAATATTCCTAAACAGAACAGCAATGGCTTGTGCTGCAAGATCAAAAATTGAAAAATGCAAAGTTTGGAGCTAAAATGAAAGGTTGGACAATCCAGAGAGTGCCCTACCCGGGTGGTCCATCATATAATCAGCCACCAAATGCAGGCACTACTGCATACTTCAGCAGGATATTGCTGAAAGGACCCTGATATAGCTGTCTCCTGGCAGGCTTTGACAGTCCCTAACAAATACAGAAGTGGATGCTAACAATCATCTACACGACAGAACACAGGGTCCCCAATGTAGGAATTAGAGATAGTACCCAAGAGCTGTAGGGGTCTGCAACCCTATAGATGGAACAACAATACGAACTAATCAGAACCCCCAGAGCTCATGTCTCTAGCTGCATATGTATTAGAAGATGGCCTAGTTGGCCATTATTGGGGAAGAAAGGCCCTAGGTATAGCAATGTCTATATGCTCCAGTACAGGGGAATGCCAGGGCCAAGTAGTGGGAGTGGGTGGGTAGGGGAGCAGGGCAGGGGGAGGGTATAGGGGACTTATGGTATAACACTTGAAATGTAAATGAGGAAATTATCTAATAAAGAAAAAGAATTGAAAAATGGGACCTTATAAAATTGCAAAGCTTTTGTGAGGCAAAAGACACGGTCAATAAGACAAAAAGGCCACCATCAGACTGATAAGGATTTTTACCAATCCTAAATCTGATAGGGGGCTAATATCTAATATATACAAAAGAGCTCAAAAAGCTGGACTCCAGAAATTCTAATAACCCCATTACAAAATGGAGTACAGAGCTAAATAAAGAATTCTCAACTGAGGAATACCGAAAGGCTGAGAAACACCTGAAAAAATGTTCAACATCCTTAATCATCAGGGAAATGCAAATCAAAACAACCTTGAGATTCCACCTCACTCCATTCAGAATGGCTAAGATCAAAAAATCAGATGACAGCAGATACTGGCAAGGATGTGGAGAAAGAGGAACACTCCTCCAATGCTGATGGGATTGCAAGCTGGTACAACCACTCTGGAATTCATTCTGGAGGTTCCTAAGAAAATTGGACATAGAAGATCCAGCAATACCTCTCCTGGGCATATACCCAGAAGATGTTCCAACTGGTAATAAGGACACACGTTCCACTATGTTCATAGCAGCCTTATTTATAATAGCCAGAAGCTGGAAAGAACCCATATGTCCCTCAACAGAGGAATGGATACAGAAAATGTGGTACATTTACACAATGGAGTACTACTCAGCTATTAAAAACAATGAATTTATGAAATTCTTGGGCAAATGGATGTATCTGGAGGATATCATCCTTAGTGAGGTAACCTGATCACAAAAGAAGTCATTAGATATGCACTCACTGATAAGTAGATATTAGCCCAGAAACTTAGAATACCCAAGATTCAATTTGCAAAACACAATAAAATCAAGTAGAACGAAGACCAAAGTGTGGATACTTCATTCCTTAGTAGATTAGAGAATACACCTATGAAAGGAGTTACAGAGACAAAGTTTTGAGCTAAATGAAAGGATGGGCCATCCAAAGACTACCCCACTGGGGATCCGTCCCATAATCAACCACCAAACCCAGACACTATTGCATAGGACAGCAAGAGTTTGCTGAAAGGACCCTGATATAGCTATCTCAAGTAGGCTATGCCAGTGCCTGGCAAATACAGATGCTCACAGTCATCTATTGGATGGAACACAGGGCCCCCAATGGAGGAGCTAGAGAAAGTACCCAAGGAGCTGAAGGGATCTGCAACCCTATAAGAGGAACAACAATATGAACTAACCAGTGCCCCCAGAGGTCATGTCTCTAGCTGCATACGTAGCAGAAGATGGCCTAGTGGGCCATCATTGGGAAGAGAGGCCCCTTGGTCTTACAAACTTTATATGCCCCAGTACAGGGGAACGCCGAGGCCAAGAAGTAGGAGTGGGCAGGTAGGGGAGGAGGGCGGGGCCTATATAGGGAACTTTTGGGATAGCATTTGAAATGTAAATAAAGAAAATATCTAATAAAAAAAGAAGCAGTGAAGAAGGAGCTGGAGAGATGCCTCAGTTGTGTAGAATACGTGGAGCTCTTGTAGAGAACTGGATTAAGCCCCTAAATCCACATTGTGGCTTTGGAAATACCCATAGTTTCAGTTCTAGGGGATCTGCACTCCCTTCTGTCATCCACAGGCACAAGAAATGTCTATGGTATACATGCATTCATGCAGGCAAAACACTAATACATTTAAGATGAAGTAAATACACCTAAATTTTATTTATTTATTTATTTTTGCTTATTCACTTTACATCCCATTTACTGTCACCCTCCTGGTTGCCCACTCCCATAATCCTTTCCCCATCCCTGCCCCTCCTCTGAGCAATTGGGGGCTCCCTGAGTATCCCTCAAATCCTGGCACATCAAGTCTCTGTGAGATTAGACACTTCCTCTCCCACTGAGGCCAAGCAAGGCAGCCTAGCTAGAAGAACATATTCCATGGACAGGCAATAACTTTTGGGATAGCCCCGACTCCAGTTGTTCAGGACCTATATGAAGACCAACCTGCACATTTGCTACATATGTGCAGAAAGGCCTAGGTCCAGATCATGTATGATATTTTTTATTTGCTCAGTCTTAGATCCACAAGGATCCAGGTTGACTCTGTTGGTCTTCCTGTTGAGCTCCTATCCAATTCAGGGCCCACAATCCTTCCTCCTATTCTTCCTAAGAGTCCCCAAACTCTATTCACTGTTTGGCTACAGACACAGATGTGTGCCTGCATATGTCTGAGTCAACTGCTTGGTGGAGCTTATGAGAGGGCACCCCATGCTAGACTCCTGTCTGCAAGCATAACAGAGTATCATTAATAGTATCAGGGATTGGTGCTTACCCATGGGATGATTCTCACATTGGGTCAGTATTGGTTCACCATTTCCTCAGTCTGTGCTCCACCCCATCTCTGCATTTCTTTATTTTTTTATTAGATAATTTCTTTATTTACATTTCAAATATTATCTCCTTTCCTGGTTTTCCCTCCAAAACTTCCTATCCCACCCTCCCTCCCCCTGCTCACCAACTCACCCATTCCTGCTTCCTGGCCCTGGCATCCCTCTACACTGGGGCATCCAGCCTTCACAGGACCAAGAGACTCTCCTCCCGTTGATGACTGACAAGGCTATACTCTGCTACATATGTGCTGGAGACATGGGTCCCTCCATGTGTACTCTTTGGTTGGTGATTTAGTCCCTGGGAGCTCTGGGGGTTAGTTCATATTGTTCCTTCTATGGAGCTTCAAACCATTTCAGCTCCTTGGGTACTTTCTCTAGCTCCTTCACTGGGGACCCTGTGCTCCATCCAATGGATGGCTTAGAGCATCCACCTCTTTATTTTTCAGACACTTGTAGAGCCTCTTGGGAGACAGCCATATTCCATTTCTTATACACAGGATAAATTTTGAGTTAAAATTTTGTTGGGTGGGTTGGTGTCCCTATTGCTTTTTAAATAAAGACTGAGGATTATTTTCCTGGTAGCCACCATTGTGTATTAAGGCCCTGTTGCACTGCCTGACATAAAATGTGTGCTCAAAAAATTGTTGCAGAATAAATGAATGGATGGATGGATGGATGGATGGATGGACGGATGGATGGACGGATTGATGGATGGATACTGTATTTCAAAATAGTTGTTGACATCAATCTAAACTTGTTTGTAGTTACACCTTTGCTCGGAGCTTCTTTCCTCTCCATCATGGTTTTTAGTGATAGGAAACCATTCCTTTGTGAGAATTCACATGGCATTCCACTTGGCTGTAAGCATCATGCTCTGATTTCCAACTTTTCCTTGTAGTTTTATTGCCTTCTGATCATTGTTAATCTTTCTAGAAAATTCTCTTTGTCTCATGTTAAGGTGTGTACCTCCATCTTTACTTGGATAGCAAAATATCTTCACATTACTTACTCTCTAGACACATCTCATACTAAAAGTTAGTGTCAGCAAACAGCTCACTAAGGTTCCTAGCTAGTTATGTTACACAGTACCCTGCTAAAAAGCACTGTCCTATACCATGGTAGATGGTTGAAGATACCACTTGAGCAGACTGGTTCTGCTTTGAGGGCTTTCTGTTGGCTTTAGCTTCTCAACCTCCAAGGAAACCTCCCAAACTCTATGATCCACTTTTCAACTTCAAAAACAAATTCATAGGCAGCATCCCAATTAATAATTCATGATACTCAATCTTACACAAAATTTTACATATGAAAAAATCAGATCTGGGAAAGGTTAGAAACCTCAAATAAATCCTTTTTCTGTTGATTTGTTTGTTTGATCTTCCCTGCCATTATGTAGTATTCTGTGTTATAGGTCAATGCTCTTGATAACTAAAACACAATGGAAAAAGGCTATGTGAACAGCAACCCTAGAACTGCAAAGTCATTGCTAAAGTTTCATCATTAGGAAATGTATATTTAACCAGGAATGAGTTCTAATCTCAAGTCGAGTTTCTTCTTTGGTTATAGCAGCAGGGTGTCAGGCAACTCTTGGTTTCTCATCTCCCTCTCCCTTCCTTTAGTGTACTGCTGTTTTCTAAACATGCTCTTGCTCATTTGCTCATTTGACCATTGAGTCCAGGTTTTAAATATCAACTGTACTCTGATGATTTCCAAATGTGGAGATCTACTCCAGATTTCTCCTCTGAACTCTAGACCAAAATAGTCAACAGTCCAGTTGACATCACTACTTGGATGGCCAAAAGACAATTCACATTTAATATGCTCCAAATATAATTGGTTCTATCCCTACAATCTGTTTTCTTCTAGTTCATTCTACTTCTATTACAAAAACACTACTCAATGTCCCCTCCCACAACATGCTCTGAGACAACCACCAAACTCATGTCTTCTGCCATATCATTTCTCAAATTTCTTGCTTTGTAAACCCATGAAAGGCGTCAGCAATTTCACTTCCAATATTTCAATTTTAAAGCCAATATTAGAGACTAAGTTGTACTTAAGAAAAAAATAGTTTAACTTTTTTATGGAATAATTTTTAGTGTACATAAATAAACATATTTCTCTGAAGAAATACAAAATTAATAAAGCAAAAAACATTCCATGAACCATTGGACCATAGAAAATGACTGTTAGTATTTTCTGGGTACAACTTGTCAGTGTGAATGTATATTCACATGATGTGTATGTGCATGTCTACTTCTATATACATTTTTATATCATATATCTATGATGTATTCTTTTACTTTATTTATATACATATGTATGTATATATGTGTATATATATATATATATATATATATATATATATATATATGCTTCCAAAAATGTAATCTTGTTATATAGACTATTTTCTAAATTAGTTTTGTATTTAATAAAGCATAAACATATTTCATATCAAAAAATGTGCATTTGTAAGGACCACATAATATATTTCATGAATTATATTTAATTCTACCAATCATCTAAAACTGAAGATTTTATTTATTTTATATTTTTGGTGTGAAAGGACACGGTATAGCAAAATTTTCTAATTAAGAATTCACACATTTAGTTGTTTTGTACATTTAAAATACACTTTTATAATATGCAATTATATGTCAAAAGTCACTATGATTCTAAGATTTATAAGTGTAAGGCTGGCAAAATGGCTCAGCAGATAAGAGCACTGACTGCTCTTCTGAAGGTCTTGATTTCAAATTCCAGCAACCACATGGTGGCTCACAACCACCCATAATGAGATCTGACACCCTCTTCTGGTGTGTCTAAAGACAGCCACAGTGTACTTATGTATAATAAGAAATAAATCTTTAAAAAAAAGATTTATAAGTGTAAAGTCCTAAGATTGGTCAGTTGAGAGAATAAGAAAAATGCAGCTTTGGTAATTAAAATAGTCTTTGGCTGTCTTAAGATCTATAGATAAAAGCTGAATATATCAAAAGTGATATCTGATTATATACCATTTGTATACAACTGTTATTACCTAAATTGGCATGTAACTTATTAAAACAGAGTTATTAAATGCTTGTTATTAATACTCATACCAAACAAGTATTATTTACAGGGTGCTATTACTTCAAACTTGAATGTCACTTGAAAGGATGTTTTGGTATACTGTGTTCTAAAGAGAAATCCTAGGTTTCACTGATTTATACTATTTTTTTATTTTTGTCTCAAGAGAATCTGGTGGTCCTTTTTGTGAAAATACACTTTAAAACATAGGAAATAAATCCTTCAACCCACTCCAAATCTACGACAGGAAGACACAGAACAAAAGTAACTCCTGTAAATCTATACCATATTCTCATGGTTCTGGCTTCCATTGTTCTAGGAAGGATAGCACAAATGATAAATGTACTTTTATTGACAATGTTCAATAAGAGTTTTCTCAGGATTTTACTGATGAAAAGAACTTATTCAACTGCTAATAAGGTAAATTAGCTTCTAATTCCAGTTGTCATAAATAAACAGTAAACACTATTTGTATCAAATTCATTTTCTTTTACTTGCAAATAAGGAAACACCCTGTCCAATCCAAGAGGATGGTGGCTGGAGGATTGTGGCTAACAGTGTATAGAAAGTTGTAGTAGCTAACAAGCCATGACACTGTTCTACTAAATATGTCACATTTAATCGGCATGCCTCTTAGCCAAAAGTCACATTTAACCTTCAAACCATCACTAACCACAGAACTTAATGCTTATTTTTAAAGTTCTCCAACTTTACAGGGATATAACATGGTTCTTATATGGAAGAAAATTTGACACATCCAGGTAGAAAAACTACATGGAAGTGAATATGAAAAGAATGATCAGTGAACATGAAGAACAGTCTGACAAAAGTTCATGATATGATGTTGTAAATGTGAGCTCACCCCTTTGAACCTCAGAATCCTCAAATATAAAATAAGAGGCAGCTGATCCTGTGCCTCAGCACTCCATACTCAAATACCACCCAGAAAGAGCTGTTCTCCCAGGAGTGCTGACAAGCCTCTGAGCACAGGTAAGACCACCACTTCTGCTCAGAGGGACTCACCTGGAATCTTCAGGACACAAGAACTGAGGAGTAGCCTGGGACAGAATATTTCCAGTTTCCATCTGTGCCCAGAACTGACCCTGCACCACAGCTCTCCATACACGAATTCCTCCCAGAAAGAATAGCTATCACCGGTGTACTGACACACAGGCTTGCAGAAGGGACAAGCCACAGTCAGAGACAGCAAAAGAAGCTACACTAGACATAACCGGATGGCGAGAGGCAAGGATAAGCACATAAAAAACAGAAACCAAGTGTACTGGCTAGGTTTGTGTCAACTTGACACAGCTGGAGTTACCACAGAGAAAGGAGCTTCAGTTGGGGAAATGCCTCCATGAGATCTAGCTGTGGGGTATTTTCTCAATTAGTGATCAAGGGCCCCTTGGGGGTGGGACCATCTCTGGGCTGACAGTCTTGGGTTCTATAAGAGAGCAGGCTGAGCAAGCCAGGGGAGGCAAGCCAGTAAATAACATCCCTCCATGGCTTCTGCATCAGCTCCTGATTTCTGACCTGCTTGAGTTCCAGTCCTGGCTTCCTTGGTGATGAACAGCTGTATGGAAGTGTAAGCCAAATAAACCCTTTCCTCCCCCAAGTGCTTCTTGGTCATG
>LR750004.1:475428-626010 GCA_902729485.2 Mus minutoides
CCAGGGGAGGCAAGCCAGTAAATAACATCCCTCCATGGCTTCTGCATCAGCTCCTGATTTCTGACCTGCTTGAGTTCCAGTCCTGGCTTCCTTGGTGATGAACAGCTGTATGGAAGTGTAAGCCAAATAAACCCTTTCCTCCCCCAAGTGCTTCTTGGTCATGATGTTTGTGCAGGAATAGAAACCCTGACTAAGACACCAAGGCTATTTATAATCATCAGAAAATAGTTCCCCTACCACAGTGAGCCCTGGGTACCCCCAACACACCAGAAAAGCAAGACTCTGGTTTCAAAATCACATCTCATGACAATGATACAGGACTTCACAAAGGAAATAAATAACTCCCTTAAAGAAATACGGAAGAAAACAGGAAAACAGCTAAAAACCCTTAAAGAGGAAACTCAAAAATCCCTTAAAGAATTATAGGAAAACATAACCAAACAGGTGAAGGAATTGAACAAAACCTTCCAGGATGTAAAAATGAAAATAGAAACAATAAAGAAATCACAAAGGGATACAACACTGGAGATAAAAAATCTAGGAAAGACGTCAGGAGTCATAGATTCAAACATCACCAACAGAATACAAGAGATAGAAGAAAATATTTTAGGTGCAGAAGATACCATAAAAAACATTGACAAAACAGTCAAAGAAAATGCAAAATGCAGAAAGTTCCTAACCCAAACATCCAAGAAATCCAGAAAACAATGAGAAGACCAAACCTAAGGATAATAGGTATAGAAGAGAAGGAAGATTTCTAACTTAAATGGCCAGTAAATATCTTCAAAAAAATTATAGAAGAAAACTTCCCTAACCTAAAGAAGGAGGTGTCCATAAACATATAAGAGGCTAACATAACTCCAAATAGATTGAACCAGAAAAGAAATTCCTTCTGTCACATAATAATCAAAACACCAAATGCACAAAACAAAGAATATTAAAGGCACTGAGGGGAAAAGGTCAGAAAATTTATAAAGGTAGATCTATTAGAATTGCACCAGACTTCTCACCAGAGACTATGAAAGCTAGAAGATACTGGGCAGATGTCATACAGACCCTAAGAGAACACAAATGTCAGCCCAGGCTACTATACCCAGAAAAACTTTCAATTACCACAGATGGAGAAACCAAGATATTCCATGACAAAACCAAATGTATACATTATCTTTCCACAAATCCACCCCTCCAAAGGATACTAGGTAGAAAATGTCAACACAAGGAGGAAAATTCCTCCTAGAAAAAACAAAAAATAATCTTTTAACAAACCCAAAAGAAGATAGCTACACAAACATAAAAATTACTCAAAAATAACAGGAAGCAATAATCATTATTCCTTAATATCTCTTAACACAATGGAATCAATACCCCAATAAAAAGACATAGACTTTCAGACTGGATATGTAAACAGGACCCAGCATTATATTCATACATGAAATGCACCTCAGTGTCAAACACAGACACAGCCTCAGAGTAAAAGGCTGGGAAACAATTTTCCAAGCAAACAGTCCAAAGAAACAAGCTGGAGTAACTATTCTAATATCAAATAAAATCAACTTTCAACCAAAAGAATAAGAACACTTCATACTCATCAAAGGGAAAATCTACCAAGAAGAATTCTCAATTCTGAACATCTATGCTCCAAATGCAAGGGCAACCACATTCATAAAAAAAAACTTTACTAAAGCTCAAATTACATCATACACCTCACACAATAATTGAGGGAGACTTCAACACCTGACTCTCATCAATGGAAAGATCAGGTAAGCACAAACTAAACAGAGACACAGTGAAACTAACAGACGTTATGGACCAAATGGTTTTTAACCGATTTATATACAACATTGCAGCCTAAAACAAAAGAATATACCTTCTTCTCAGCATCTCATGGTACCTTCTCCAAAATTAACCATATAATTGGCCACAAATCAGACCTTAACAGATACATGAAGATTTAAATAATATCATGCTTCTTATCATATCACCACAGACTAAGTCTGGTCTTCAATAGCAACAAAAACAAAAGAAAGCCCAAATCCACATGGAAACTGAACAATACCCTACTCAATGATAACTTGGTCAAGGAAGAAATAAAGAAAGAAATTAAAGTGTTTTAAGAATTTAATAAGCCGGGCGTGGTGGCGCACGCCTTTAATCCCAGCACTCGGGAGGCAGAGGCAGGCGGATTTCTGAGTTCGAGGCCAGCCTGGTCTACAAAGTGAGTTCCAGGACAGCCAGGGCTAAAGAGAAACCCTGTCTCGAAAAACCAAAAAAAAAAAAAAAAAGAATTTAATGACCATGAAGTCACAACATACCCAAACATATGGAATATAATGAAAGCAGCTCTAAGAGGAAAACTCAGCGCTGAGTGCCTCCAAAAAGAAACTGGAGAGAGCATACACTACCAGGTGACAGCACACCTGAAAGCTCTAGAACAAAAAGAAGCAAGTGCACCCAAGAGGAGTAGATGACAGGAAATAATCAAACTCTGGGTTGACATCAACAAAGTAGAAAGAAAAAGAACTATTCAAAGATTCAACAAAACCCAGAGCTGGATCTTTGAGAAAATCAGCAAGATAGATAAGCCTTTAGCCATACTAACCAGAGAGCATAGAGACAATATCCAAATTAACAAAATCAGAAATGAAAAGAAAGATATAACAACAGAAATTTAGGAAATTCAGAAAAATCATCAGATCCTACTACAAAAGCCTATTTTTAAAAAACTTGAAAATCAGGATGAAATGGACAATTTTCTAGACAGATAAAAAATACCAAAGTTAAATCAGGATCAGAAAAAAAAACAACAACATTTAAACAGTCCTGTAACCAATAAAGAAATAGAAGCAGTCATTAAAAGTCCTCCCCCACACACACACACAAAAACCCTCAGGACCAAATGGTTTAGTGCAGAATTCTATCATACCTTGAATGAAGACCTAATACCTAATACCAATATTCCTCAAACTATTCCACAAAATATAAACAGAAGTAACACTACCCAATTTGTACTATGAAGCCACAGTTACAATGCTACCAAAACTAAACATAGACCCAACAAAAAAAAAAGAACTTCAGACCAATTTCCCTTATGTATATTGATGAATTTTCAATAAAGTTCTCCCAAACCGAGTCAAAAAATACATCAAAATGGTCATTCATCATGAACAAGTAGGCTTATTCCAGGGATCCAGATAGGATTCAATATACAAAAATCCATCAATGTAATCCACTACATAAACAAACTCAAAGAAAAAAAAACCGCATGATTATTTCATTAGATGCTGAAAAATCATTTCACAAAATTCAACACCCCTTCATGGTAAAAGTCTTGAAAAGATCAGGAAGTCAAGTAAACATACATAAAAGCAATATTCAGCAAACCAGGAGCCAACATCAAACTAAATGGAGAGAAATTTGAAGCAATCCCACTAAAACCAGGGCCTAGACAAGGCCCATTCTCTCTCTACCTACCTATTCAATATAGTACTCAAAGTCCTAGCCAGAGCAATTAGACAACAAAAGGAGATCAAAGGGATACAATCTGGAAAGGAAGAAGTCAAAATATCACTATTTGCAGATATGATAGTATAAGTAAGTGACCCCCCAAAATTTCACCAGAGAACTCCTACAGCTGATAAATAACTTCAGCAAAGTGGCCGGATAGAACTTTAACTCAAAGAAATCAGTAGCCTTCCTCTACTCAAAGGATAAACAGGCTAAGAAAGAAATTAGGGAAATGATATCCTTCACAATAGTAACAAACCATATAAAATATCTTGATGTGACTGTAACCAAAGAAGGGAAAGATCTGTATGACAATTACTTTAAGTAATATGTGGTCTAACTCCAAATGTACTTTAATACTTGATCATTTCATGTTGGCCTAGGGAAGGGGATTTTGCAAATTCCTGTCTGATAATCCAACCTACTTTCATTAGTGCTTTTTTTTTTTAATTCCCCCAAGCAGCTGGAACAACTTTGGTCTTATAAGTACTCTGAATCAGATAAGAGGAGAACCATTTCCTTAGCTCACAGTTCCAAAACATTCCATCTAGGATACATGATCCAACCCTCCTCCTTCTGCCCCCTTCTCCACAACTTTTCTTCCTTCTCCTTAATTTTTCACCTTTATTATTTTTATTGAAAATAAATTTATTTCATACAGGATATACTAATCAGGATTCCCACTCCCTTATCTCCTTCCAGATCTTCCCCACCTCCCAACCTATCCAAATGTTTAGAAACAGATAAGCAAAGCCAAACAAACCAACTAAATACCTAAAAGAAAAAACCTAACAACAAAGAAAAGGCATATGGAACACACACACACACACACAGACACACACACACACACACATTTTAAAAACAGAAAATAGGAAACCATAATATACAAGGAAAAGACCAAAAATGTTAAAAAATGTTCAAACAAAACAATATGAGACAAAAATTCTCCAAGTATACTTCTGAGTTCATTTTGTGTTGGCTGGGCATGAGTCCTTCCCTTAGGTGTGGTTTGTAGACCCACTGAGAAAATACTTTTTCCTTTGCAAGAAGTTGTCAAATGGAGGTAACTTCTCAATTAGGGATGGGAGATCATGTCTACATACCTTTCTAAGTGCTGGACTCCACCTGCCTTGAACCTGTGTAGGCTCTGATACATCTATGTGAGTCCTTTTGTGTCTGAAAGACACTACTGCCTTGGTCTCCTTTATCTCCTCTGGCTTTTAAGTCTCTGAAGAAAGAAATCTAAGAAGATATCAGTAGATAGAAAGACCTCCCATGCTCATAGGATGGCAGGATTAATGTAGTAACCTGAAATTATCTAGTCCAGAGAGTAGGTAAAGAAAGAAGCAGAGAAGTTCAAAGTTTAAGGAATTTCTGGAATACCACCAAGCATAATTATTGTGGACTCTTGTTGACATGACACTACAAATAAATCAAAATTGAACACACCTTATAGAATCAGGAGAAAAGGTACAGGAGATACCAGGTTTTGTAACAGTTATCACAGTATAGAAATCTGCTCTTCTGAATATCTTGAAGAGTTAAGCAAAAATCTACGTAAAATGGACCAAGTGTAACACCATCTGGAAACAAATATTTAAGTGTAAAAATGTCTTTATAGTTTAAGGATTCTTTGTGAGATGAATTCAATTGTAAAATAAAGCTGTTGAATTTGCTACAAAAGTCAGATCCTCGAGCCACTTCATGTTAACTCAGAGATGAACAAGGGGCATGATTCTGAAGTCTTCAAGCTCTTCACTGCTGTGTTAGTGACACAAAACATTGTTTATTCAAGTGTTTGACTATAATCAGATTCCTAACAGATATTTATGTTTCAAAACAATAACTTTCAAAGAAATCAGATAACATAAAAATAACATGTTATTCTCTGCTGTATTACATTTCACCAAATCCTCTTTTCCTCATTACCACCACATGCCACCAACATAAATTACTAATATTTTTTCATAAAAGAGGATGTGTGTATACCACAGATGTGTTTCTGACTTGGGATTTTAATCACCTAAACAATTTGATCTAATTGAATCAAATGGTAGAGCTCAATTTTTTAAAATGGTGTGTCTGGCTCTGGAGAAATCTAAATGGACATTCAGAGCTTTCTTTGGCACTCTGAAAAGAAATTTGAAATTAGGAAAATATTTTACCAAAGTCTAGCTTTGTAAACATCAAACTCACTTGACTCGTTCCAACTTTTCACTATTCTTTTGAAAAGTTCAATCTCTTATAGAATGTAATTATCATGAAAATATGAAACCTACATTAAAAAGAGAGAACAGTCTTAACCAATAGGGTAACAGTAGGTCATTTAAGTAAGCAAAAAAGAAAAACTGAGCATTATTTGAAAACTACCACACTGTCTACTTAGCAAAGGCAGGTCATGCCACTCCAGCAGTATCTGCACTGGTGTGTGGTTGTCTTGGTAGCTCTTTATTAGCACTGCCCAAATTTTCTATCAGCTCAGTGAACCCCAGTCTGCTGTATCATGGTAGAATTGTTTTGAAAACAACTTCTTACACAAACTACCCAAAGCAACTGAAACTACCCAAAGCAAGCTCATTCAAAACCTCTATTTTTTTATTTCATTTTTTTTCTATTTTTGAGATTCTATTGTAATTACATTCCTTCATTTCCTTTCTTCCCTCTAGACCCTTCCATATACTACTTCTTGTTCTCTTTCAAATCTATAGCCTCTTTTTTTTCATTTATTGTTGTTACAGGCACTTGTATATATGCATATATAGTCCTAAATATAGCCTGCTCAGTCTGAATATTATTGCCTGTATACAAGTCTTTAGGACTGACCATTTGGTATTGTATGACCAATTGGTCTCTCTCTCTCTCTCTTTCTCTCCCTCTCTCCCTCCCTCCTTTAGCACTCCTTAGTTGCCTGTAGTTCTTAATGTAAGTTTTAGGCCTGTACATTTTGTTATGTCTATTGTTGTTGTTAAGCTCATTTTTGAGGCAGTCATTTTGTTGAGAGTTTATGTATGTAGCTTCTGATATTACTAGGAGATACAGTCTCATATAACTTTACACTTTGAGAAAAGACTCCAATGTTACAGGGTTTATGATATTAGGAGTACATTTTCCCATGGTAAGTCCAAGCCATCCTAAATACTACCTAAGACACTTGAAAACTATAGCAATGACCTGGATAAAAAAACAAATAAAACAGCATCATTAAAATATAATGATTCCACAATTTTGTCCATTAAAATGAATGCATTCTATGATAGTCCAAATTAAGACCTGCCACTTTGGCAGAGAAATTGGTGAAAGTGGACATAACGATAAACACTCATCTAATATAGATATGAGTCCCATTTTTAACTTTGCTTATAGTATAGGATTAGGTCAGAAAAAGCTCTTTAAATTTA
The DNA here is from genome assembly GCA_902729485.2 of Mus minutoides. Lineage (NCBI taxonomy): Eukaryota > Metazoa > Chordata > Mammalia > Rodentia > Muridae > Mus > Mus minutoides. Next base: position 482,331 of record LR750004.1, read on the forward strand.
ATTAGAGCTGATGGTGTAGCCTGCATGTATGTGCTTGTAATAAAAAGGGCATAATTCAGTGAGCTAAATGGAAGAATGTCAGATTCAACTTAGCATTCCACATTTATCATAAACTAATAATACTGAAAATAAAATAAATATTTTTTCCTTAAAAAAAGTCCTATGGCCTTCTAGTCTGTACCTCTACCTGAACCCATGGCAGATGGGCTTTCATTCCATACTACAACTCCACAGCCTACCTACCCCCAGGAAATCTGCCATAAACAGGAACACAGGTGACAACCTTGCCCCAAAACACATGACAGCTGGAACCTCACAGAGCCTAGTAGACATATGATCTATCCAACTCTCCCTGCACCCAATCATCCTTACTGTCTGTACCTCCACTTGAACCTGGGGCAGATCAACATACCTGTACCAGGACCACAAAGACAGCCAGTCTCTCGGGAGGTCTGACCTAAGCAAGGACATAGGAGATCTTCCCTAACCAGAGACAGTGTTGCCTGCCTCCCAGGAGGGCTGCTCTAACTCACATCACAAAGCTCTATCTGCCTCCAAAGAGGCCTTCTCAAGTCTGAGACTCCCAAGACAGTTAACACCAGAAGTATCCAGATGGTAAAAGGCAAATACAAGAACATAAACAACAGAAGCCAATGTAATTTGGCAGTATCAGAATACAGATCTCCTATCACAGTGAGCCCTGGCTTCCCTAACACACCTGAAGAAGAAGATTCTGACCTAAAATCTCATTTCCTGAAGATGATAGATACCTTTAAGGAGAATATGAATAACTCCCTTAAAGATACAGGAAAACGCCGGGCGGTGGTGGCACATGCCTTTAATCCCAGCACTTGGGAGGAAGAGGCAGGCAGATTTCTGAGTTTGAGGCCAGCCTGGTCTTCAGAGTGAGTTACAGGACAGCCAGGGCTGCCCAGAGAAACCCTGTCTCAAAAAAACAAAAACAAACAAACAAACAAACAAAAAACAGATACAGGAAAACACAGGCAAACAGGTAGAACTCCTAAAAGAAGAAACAAATAAACCACTTAAAGAAATACAGAAAAATAAAATATAACAGGTGAAGCAATTGAACAGAATGGTTCAAGATCTTAAAATGGAAATAGAGTTCTTCCTTTCCAATTTGTATCCCCTTGACCTCCTTTTGTTGTCGAATCGCTCTGGCTAGGACTTCAAGTACTATATTGAATAGGTAGGGAGAAAGTGGGCAGCCTTGTCTGGTCCCTGATTTTAGTGGGATTGCTTCCAGCTTCTCTCCATTTAGCTTGATGTTGGCCACTGGTTTGCTGTAGATTGCTTTTATCNTTGTTGACTTTTTCAAAGAACCAGCTCCTGGTTTGATTGATTCTTTGGATAGTTCTTTTTGTTTCCACATGGTTGATTTCACCCCTGAGTTTGATTATTTCCTGCCATCTACTCCTCTTAGGTGACTTTGCTTCCATTTGTTCTAGAGCTTGCAGATGTGCTGCCAAGCTACTGGTGTAAGCTCTCTCCATTTTTTTTTATAGGAACTCAGAGCTATGAATTTACCTCTCAGGAATACTTTCATTGTGTCCCATAAATTCGGGTATGTTGTGGCTTCATTTTCATTAAACTCTAGAAAGTCTTTAATTTCTTTCTTTATTCCTTCCTTGACCAAAGTATCATTGAGTAGATTGTTGTTCAGTTTCCAAGTGAATGATGGTGTTCTGCTACTTATGTTGTTATTGAAGAGCAGCCTTAGTCCATCGTGATCTGATAGGATGCATGGGACACTGATATGTGGATATTAGCCCAGAAACCTAGACTACCCAAGATACAATTTACTAAACACATGATACTCAAGAAGAAGGAGGATCAAAATGTGGACACGTCACCCCTTCCTAGAATTAAGAACAAAGCACACATTGAAAGAGTTAAAGGGAGCATTTGTGCAGCTCAATCCAAAGGATGGACCCAACAACTTCGGCTGCCAGGGATCCATCCCACAATCAGTCACCAAACATAGACACTATAGCATATGCCAGCAAGATGGCGCTGAAAGGGCCCGGATATAGCGGTCTCGGGGGAAAATATACCAATGCCTGGCAAAAATGGAGGTGGAAGCTCACAGTCAGCTATTAGATGGAACACAGGGTTCCCAAGGAAGAAGGAGCTAGAGAAAGTACCCAAGGAGCTGAAGGGGTCTTCAACCCTATAGGTGGAAGAATAACCATGAACTAACTAGTACGTACCCCCTGGGCTCGTGTCTCTAGCTGCATATATAGAAGAGGATGGCCTAGTTGGCCATCAATGGCAAGAGAGTCCCCTTGGTTATGCAGACTTTATATGCCCCAATACAGGGGAACGCCGGGGCCAAGGGGTGGGAGAGGGTGGGTAGGGGAGCAGGGCCGGGAGGGGGGAGGATATAGGGAACTTTCTGGATAACCCTTGAAATGTAAATGAAGAAAATATCTAATAAAAGTTGAAAAAAAAATAGAAATAAAAAAAAATGGAAATAGAAACAATAAAGAAATCACAAACAAAGGCATCCCAAGATATGGAAAACCTAGGAAAACTAGAAGGAGCTACAGATGCAAGCATCATCAACATAAAACAAGATATAGAAGACAGAATCTCAGGTGTAGATGATACCACAGAAGATATTGATACATCAGTCAAAGAAAATACAAAGTGTAAAAAGTTCCTAACCCAAAACATCCAGGGAATTTGAGACACAATTGAAAAGACCAAACATAAGAATAATAGGAATAGAAGAGGGTGAAGATTCACAATTCAAAGGACCAGAAAACATCTTCAACAAAATCATAGAAGAAAACTTACCTAACCTAAGTAAAAAGATGGCCATAAACATACAAGAAGACTACAGAATACCAAATAGATTGGCCCAGAAAAGAAAACCCTCCAGCCATACAATAAAAAGAACACTAAATGTACAGAACAAAGAAAGAGAGACTCTGTACTAGCAACTTAACAGCATACCTGAACACTCTAGAACAAAAAGAAGCAAAGACACCCAAGAGGAGTAGACAGCAGGAAATAGCCAAATGTGGGGTTAAAAATAAGAGAGCAACACAAAGAATCAACAAAATCAAGAGCTGGTTAAATCCTTAGCAAAACTAACTAAAGGGCACAGAGACAGTATCCAAATTAACAAAATCAGAAATGAAAAGGGAGACATAACAACAGAAACTGAGGAAATTCAAAAACAGCAACTGATCTTACAACAAAAGCCTATACTCAACAAAACTGGAAAATCTAGATGAAATGGATGATTTTCTAGAGAGATACCAAATACCAAAGTTAGAGCAAGATCAAGTGAACTATCTAAATAGTCCCATGACGCCTTTAGGAAATAGAAGGAGTCATTTAAAATCTCCCAACCAAAAAAATCCCAGCACCAGATGATTTTAGTACAGAATACTACCAGACATTCAAGAAAGAGCTAATATCAATACTCTTCAAACTATTCTAAGAAATAGAAACAAAGGGACACTTATGTAATTCATTCTATAAAGCCACAGTTACTATGATAACTAAGCCACAAAAATACCCACCTTCAAAACAATTTCATTTATGAAAATGAATGCAAAAATACTCAGTAAAATTCTTACAAATTGAATCCAAGAACATCAAAAACATCATTCACCACAATCAAGTAGGCTTTATCCCAGGGCTGCAGGTTTGGTACACTATATGAAAATCCATCAATGTAATTCACTATATAAACAAACACAAAGGGAAAAAAAATCACATGATAATCTCATGAGATGCTGAAAAGCCTATGACAAACTACAAAACCCCTTCATGTTAAAAGTGCTTAACACAAACCTAAGCATAATAAAAGCAATGTATATCAAACCAACAGCTAACATTAAATTAAATAGAAAGAAACTTGAACCAATCCTACTAAAATCAGGGACAAGACAAAGATGCCCATTTTATCTATTCAGTATACTACTGGAAGTTCTAGCTAGACCAATTAGACAATAAAAGGATTTCAAGAAGTTACAAATTAGAAAGAAAAAATGTCAATTTGCACATGATATGATAGTTATCTATAAGTAGCTTCAAAAGTTCTACCAGAGAATTCTATGGCTGATAAAAAAACTTCAGCAAAATGGACTTAAACAGATCAGTAGACTTCCTTCATACAGATAAGAAACAGGCTGAAAAAGAAATTAGGAAAAGGAAACCCTCACAATATCCACAAATAATATAAAATATCTTGGAATACCTTTAACCAAATATGTGAAAAATCTGTGTAACAAGAACTTCAAGTCCCTGAAGAGAGAAGAAGACCTCAGAAGATGGAAAGTTCTCCCATGCTCATGGATTGATAGGATTAGCATAGTAAAAATGGCCATCCTACCAAAAGCAATCTACAAACTCAATGCACTCCCCATCAAAATTCCAATTCAATTCTTCACAGACATGGAAAAAGTAATTAATTCTCAACTTCATATGAAAAAAATGAAAGAAAACCCAGGAAAACAAAAACAATTATCAACAATAAAAGAACTTCTGGGGAAATCACCTTCCCTGACCTCAAGCTGTACTTCAGGGCAATAGTGATAAAAAAAAACCAAAAGCAAAACAGTCAAACAAAAACACATGGTGTTGGTACAGAGACAGACAGGTCAATCAATGGAATAGAATGGAAGACTCAGGAATAAACTCACACATCTATGGACACTTGATCTTTGGCAAAGAAGCCAAAATTATACAGTGGAAAAAAAAAAAGTATCTTCAACAAGGGTGCTAGTTTAACTGATTGTCTGCATTTAAAAGAATGCAAATTGATCCATATTTTCACATGTACAAAGCTCAAGTGTGCCAGGCAGTGGTGGCAATCCCAGCACTCGGGAGGCAAAGGCAGGCTGATTTCTGAGTTCAAGGCCAGCCTGGTCTACAGAGTGAGTTCCAGGACAGCCAGAGCTACACAGCAAAACCCTGTGAAAGAAAGAAAGAAAGAAAGAAAGAAAGAAAGAAAGAAAGAAAGAAAGAAAGAAAGAAAGAAAGAAAGAAAGAGAGAGAGAGAGAGAGAGAGAGGAAGGGGAAGGGGAAGGAGAAAAGAAAAGAAAAGAAAAGAAAAGAAAAGAAAAGAAAAGAAAAGAAAAGAAAATCTCAAGTACAAGTGGATCAAAGGCCTCAGCATAAAACCATATATGCTGAATTGAATAGAAGAAATAGCTTCAAATGCATTGACACAGGAGAAATTTTCCTGAACAGACCGCCAATGGCTCAAGCTCTAAGAACAAAAATTGACAAATGGGACCTCATAAAAATGCAAAGCTTCTGTAAGGCAAAGGACACTGTCAAGAAGACAAAATGGCAGCCTACAAATTGGGAAAAGATCTTCACTAACTCCACATCAGATAGAGAGTTAACAACCAAAATATATAAAGAACTCAAGAAGTTAGACTCTTAAAAAAAAAAAAAAAAACAGAAAAAACAACAACAACAACAACCAAAAAATCACCCAATTAAAAAATGGGGTACAGAGCTAATCAGAGAATTCTCAACAGAGGAATCTCAAATGTCTGAGAAGCACTTAAATAAATGTTCAACAATGTTCATCAGGGAAATCAAATCAAAATGGCCTGAGATGCCCTCTTACTCCAATCAGAATAGCTAAGATCAAAAACTCAAGTGATAATACATGCTGTTGAGGATGTGGAGAAAGAGAAACAAATACTCCTCCATTGCTGGTGAGATTCCAAACTGTCAATCTGTCTTTTCCTTAGAAAATTGGAAATAGTTCTACCTGCAGACCAAGCTATACTGCTCCTGGACATATACCCAAAAGATGTTACACAGTACCACAAGGACACATGCTCCACCAGGTTCATAGCAGCCTTATTTTTAATAGCCAGAAGCTGGAAACAAAGCAGATGTCCCTCAACTGAAAGTATTTACAGAAAGTGTGGTTCATGTACACAATAGAATAAATACTATTCAGCTATTAAATATGAGGACATCCTGAGTTTTGCTGGCTAATGGATGGAACTAGAAAATATCATCCTGAGTGAAGTAATGCAGACCCAAAAAGACATGCATGGTATATATAGTCACTGTTAAGTGGATATTAGCCAAAAAGTACAGATACCCATGATACAACCCACAAACTATAAGAAGTTAAATATGAAGCAAGGTCCAAAGAGGATGCTTCAATCTCACTTAGAAGGGGGAACAAAGTAATCATGGGAGGCAGAGGGAGGGAGGGAACTGGGTGGAATAGGTGAGTTGAGGAAGAAAGAGGGCAGGAGCAGGTGTTGAGGGAGAAAGGAGAGAAGCACAGAGGGCCAGGAGAATTAATGGAAATATGCAGCTGCGGGGAATGAGGGGATAGAGGTGTCTTAGAGTTTTACTGCTGTGAACAGACACCTCGACGAAGGCAACTATTAAAAGGACAACATTTAATTGTGGCTGGCTTACAGGTTCATGGCAACATCCAGGTAGGCATGGTGCAGGAGGTGCTGAGAGTTCTACATCTTCATCTGAAGGCTTCTAGCAGAACACAGGCTTCCAAGGAGCTAGGATGAGGCTCTTAAAGCCCACACCCACAGTGACACACCTACTCCAACAGGGCCACACCTTCTAATAGTGTCACTCCCTGGCCCAAGCATATACAAACCATAATGTCGGGGAGGAGAGCCTCTAAAAGTCCCAGAGACTTGAGATGTAAGAAGCTCCCAGGACTAAGTGGGGATGACCTTAACTGAAATATCCAATGGTGGGGCAAGGGACCTGAAACAACTACCTCCAGTAGATAGACAGGGCCCCCAGTGGAGAGATGAAGTCACCAAACTGCCTTCAAAAGTTTTGACCCAGAATTGTTCCTGTCTAAAAGAAATGAAGGCACAAAAATGCAGCAGAAACTAAAGAAAAAGCCATCCAGAACTGACCCAACTTGGGATCTATCCCATGGGCCGGCACCCAACCCTGACACTTTTTACTGATGCTATGCTGTACTTGCAGATAGGAGCCTAGCATGGCTATCCTCTGAGAGGCCTTATCAGCAGCTGACTGAAACAAATGCAGATACTTACACTGAGGTTGGGGAAGGATTGAAGGAGCTTAAGGGGATGACAACTCCATAGGAATATGAACAATATCAACACCCCAGACTCCTGAGATCTTCCAGAGACTGAGCCATTAACCAAAGAGCATAAATGGGCTGGTCTGTGGCCCCCTGGTACAAATACAGTAGAGGACTGCCTCATCTGGGAGAGGATGGGCCTAATCATCTTGTCCCAGGGAAGGAGAATGGGGGGAGCGTTGGGGGGTTGAGGTGAGGGGTTTGAGGTGGTGGTTGGGGTTAGGGTGTGAAGAGGGTGGGTGAGTACCCTCTCAGAGACTAAGGGGAGGGGAATGATGTGCAGATCTCTGGGATGCGGGACAGGAAATGTGGCAACACTTAGAATGTAAATAAATAAAATAATTTTCTAAAAAGTTAACAAATAAAAAATGTTCTACCTGGTGAATGAAATAAAATAATTATTAGACAGTGTTACTTAAAGAAAATACACTCAGAACAAATTCATTAATGCAAAAATATGTTATCTGAAAATATAGGAGCCATAGGCAGACTGTTAATGAAAGGAAATTAATGTATCACTAAGTAAAGTGGCTGGGAAATGCACAAAAGCCAACAGACATCCAAGCAAAGCTTCCTCGGGGCATTCATATGGAGAGGTGGGATGGTTGGGATGTGAAACATGCCCTGCCAGATGATGTGACCCTGCCATATTGTATGCTGGATTGTTTGCTTCCAGCTGGTAAAAATTTTGAGGGGAGATTGTGGAGTGGTTAAGGAGTGGAAATTAGAGGATAGGTGTCACTGAGGTGTCACTGAGCAAACCATGGGACATCTCTACTGCAACATACAGGAGCTGATCCCACCAGCAGACCTCCACACCGAGATGTACTATACCCTGTAAAACATGAGGCATACCAAGTCCTTCCTCCTTTAAGTTACTTCAGTCAGATATTTAGTTACACTGACAAGAAGAGTCACTGATGCAGAGAGCTAGCAAGGGCCACCTCTAAGGTACCTGTATATCTAGTGTTTCATAGATTCAAGTCATCCTAATCAAATAGGCACCATGTCTATGAGCAATGGCCAGCTTCAGCCATGGTTCAGTAACACCAGTTTCATAACATAGGATCAAAACTTCGCCACTACAATCTCTCAAGTGAAACAGATAATCCAATGCCTGCTTTACTTCACATTACAGACATTACATATATGTTAGCATGGTTTGGGGCTGTATGTGATAAAATGAAATCTAAACAAGACTATGAAAGATGAAAAAGTTTGTTGATTCATGCTGCTTGTATACCAAGAGATAGAGCTGGATTTAGGGGAAATAGTCTTCCGAGAGTTTCTCTTTGAGGATCTCAGCTTAGTGCTCTTTATTTGACTTTCTCTGCAAATGGACTGTCCACTTGAGAGGCAAGACAATACTGAAAATAAAGTCTTGATACTTTCTCTTTTAACAATAGCTTTCCCATCCTACTTGCATACAGTAAGAGAAGTAGATTTTGGCATGGATTTCCTAAAAGTATTTCCCCGAGGAAGGGATGTGATGAAAATAGCAGGTCTTAAGATACACAGTGCATGTATTTGACCACTTGTCAATATAACTTCCAAAATACTGTCTGCCCATCTCTCTCTCCCTCTCTCTATCTCTCTCTCTCTCAATCTCTCTCTCTCTCACATACACACACACACACACACACACACACACACACACACACACACACACACACACATACACACATACCATGCCTATGAGTACATGTACCAGAATGGGAAATCATATTCATGACCAGGTAATAGAAAATAAAATGGGCTGTAACTCTCAACAGATGACTTATCTCCTATCCAATTCCCATCTCTGAGTTTCACACAACAGAAAGGGTGAGGCTATAAGTTACCCCACCACCATCATCTACTTTCCCACAATAAGATATGTTCTCAGAGTAAAATACAGTCCTAAAATTTAATTACAATAAAATAAATGCTTGTGTATTGTTTACTAGAAAAAAAAGAAAAAGGCTCTGGAGGCAGCTTAATAGGTGAGATGCTTGACTGGAAAACACAAGGATCTGAGCTCATTCCCTGAATCCACATCTTAAAAGCAAGAAATGGTACATGCACATAATCACAGCGTGGGGGAGAAGGAAACAGAGGTATCACTGCAGCTTGCTGGCTACCCAACATAGCCTACTTTCAGGGAAGTTAGAGAATCTTACACACACACACACACACACACTGGGTAGGGAAGGAAGGGAAGAGAAAGAATGTCATCAACTGTTGACATTGGAAGTCAACTCCATAGAGAATAAGAACTTTAGAGACAACGTCCCTGTTTTCCACATTTGCACAGTTCCTGCTGAAGATAAACTTTTCTAAGTCTTTTCTAAGTTGAGAGATAACTAGTAGAAACTGTAAACAAGTTTATTTACCCAAAGGCATTTTCCCAGTGACACAAACCTAATAGATTTACAAAGGAGTTGCAAAGGGAGATCCCATGTGGGCTAACAGTATGCTGTGCCTCTTCCAATGAAGTCAAGTGTCAGCATGAGATTTTCTTTTCCTTTTTCTTTTTTCTTTTTCTTTTCTTTTCTTTTCTTTTCTTTTCTTTTCTTTCTTTCTTCCTTTCTTTCTTTCTTCCTTCCTTGTTTTCTTTTCTTTTCTTTTTTTTTTTTTTGAGATACAGAACTGACAGGCTGACCTTACCGTGAGAGCTCCTGAACTTGGGAATCAGGGTGCTCACTTAGATTTGACTCAGCCCCTGTCTTTTATTGAAATCATACAAGAAAGTTGGATTACAAAGTTCATGGGAAGTGGTAAATGTTTGTCTATTTTCCTCTGTCAATATTTTCTTGTGATATAGAGTAGTATAGATTCAGAACAGAAAAAAAAAAAAAGGAGCTATACAATCTCAAACATAAAAACTTTACAGCAAGCACAATTTTTATATCTCCCAACCACCAGTCTCTGGTGAGGTCAGGGCATCAGTATTGTGGTTAGAAAATCAGTATCTTTCAGACATGTGTGAGACAGTATGTTTTCATAAAAGGGCAAACATGAGGTCCTACGGCTGACCTTGCAGTCTTTGTAATTTTAGGACCCTATCTGTCTGCCTACAAAAACATCCTTACCTAACTGCGGGGCAGGGAACATGGAGGAATAAAGGGAGTGGGAGAAAACCCCACATCCAGCCAGAGTTCTGGTGCCGGACACAGAAGGGCTGCCGCATGCTTTCCATGCAGCCCCCGGGTGGGTGACTGGCTGTGTGAAGCCATGGAATTCCAGCTTGGTGGGTGGTGGACAAGATGCAGTCCTAGGTACCATGTTCTCAGTCTTGGGCATCCCATACACCGCTGGACAACGCGGAAGAGCTGAGAACAGAATGGGGGTCCCCAGGGGCAGCTCAGTCAGTCCTGTGGCCAAAGGGAGGAGAGGGCAGGGGGATGGAGGGTGCTGGATGGTTCTCGCGGGAGAGAGTCCTTGGTCCAGTCCATGGCTTGGGCACAGGAAGGCCTTCTGGCCGGAGGTTAGACAAGGCTCCTTAGGAGAAAGCCTATCCCATCTTTCAAGCACAGCAGGCCTTGATGAGCAGAGACAGTCTATGATTTTAAAGCTTTATTGTAGAAAGGCAGGGAGGAAGGGAAAGGGTAGAAGAGGAAGAGAGGCCAGCCATGGCCACGTGGAGAGAGGGCTGAAGGGAGAAAGAGAGAAGGAGGGATAAAGATGAGAGTAAGAACTGTGAAAGCTTAAAGAGAGTGAGGAGGGGACAAGCAGCTCCTTTTATAGTGGACTGAGTTATCAGGTATCTGTAGGGAAGAGCATACCTGGCTATAGTCAGGTAACTGTGGGGATGGATTCTACCCAGGATGCCAGAAGCTTGGGATATTGTCTGCATGACTGATACTCAACACCTCTCCTGTGGGGGCTATAGGGCGGAAACTTTAAAAGGAGCCAGGGGTACAGGAGAAAAGATTGAACACCTTCCATCCCATGTAGCTGGAAATCACCACCCATTGGGTCCCCCAGGGCTCAAAACCTATGCTCAACTGAAAACAGGGCTGTCTGTGCACAGCCCACTGCCTATTTGGAGAATACCTAGGGGGGTGCCACCACCATCCCTGAACCAAAAGGACCCATTGCAGTCTTTCTGGGCAATATCTATATGTTATTCCATCCTCAGTTGTTTTTTTGGGGTTTTTTTGTTTTTCTTGTTTTTTTTTTTATTTTTATTTTTAGATATTTTCTTTATTTACAGTTCAAATGCTATCCTGGAAGTTCACTATACCCTCACCCTGCCCTGCAAACTTACTCACCCACTCGCACTTCTTGGCCCTGGCATTCCCCTGTACTGGGGCATATAAAGTTTGGAAGATCTAGGTGCCTCTCTTCCCAATAATGGCCGACTAGGCCATCTTCTAATACATATGCAGCTAGAGGCACGAGCTCTGGGGGTACTGGTTAGTTCATATTGTTGTTCCACCTATAGGGTTGTAGACCCCTTCAGCTACTTGTGTACTTTCTCTAGTTCCTCCAGTGGGGGCCCTGTGTTCCATCCTATAGATGACTGTGAGCATCCACTTCTGTACTTGCCAGGTACTGGCATAGCCTAATACGAGACAGCTATATCAGGGTCCCATCAGCAAACTCTTGCTGTCCTATGCAATAGTGTCTGAGTTTGGTATCTGATTATAGGATGAATCTCCAGGTGGGATAGTCTCTTGATAGTCCATCCTTTCATCTTAGCTCCAAAGTTTGTCTCTGTAACTCCTTTCATTGGTACTTTGTTCCCTATTCTAAGGAGGAATGAAGTATCCACATGTTGGTCTTCCTTCTTCTTGATTTTCTTGTATTTTGCAAATTGTATCTTGGGTATTCTAAGTTTATGGGCTAATATCCACTTATCAGTGAGTGCATATATAATGACTTCTTTTGTGATTGGGTTACCTCACTAAGGATGATATCCTCCAGATATATCCATTTGTCCAAGAATTCCATAAATTCATTGTTTTTAATAGTTGAATAGTACTCCATTGTGTAAATGTACCACATTTTCTATATCCATTCCTCTGTTGAGGGACATCTGAGTTATGTCCAGCTTCTGGCTATTATAAATAAGGCTGCTATGAACATAGTGGAACATGGTCTTTATTACCAGTTGGTACATTTTCTGGGTATATGCCCAGGAGAGGTATTGCTGGATCTTCCAGTAGTACTATGTCCAATTTTCAGAGGAACCACCAGACTGACTTCCACAGTGGTTGTTCAAGCTTGCAATCCCACCAGCAATAGAGGACTGTTCCCCTTTCTCCACATACTTGCCAGCATCTGCTGTCACCTGAATTTTTGAACATAGCCATTCTGACTGGTGTTTGGTAAAATCTCAATGTTGTTTTGGTTTGCATTTCCCTGTTGATTAAGGATGTTGAACATTCAAAGCTCTAGAACAAAAAGAAGCAAATATACCCAAGAGGAGTAGACTACAGGAAATAATCAAACTCAGGGCTGAAATCAACCAAGTAGAAACAAAAAGAACTATTCAAAGAATCAACCAAACCAGGAGCTAGTTCTTTGAGAAAATCAACAAGATAGATAAACACATAGCCAGGCTAACTAGAGGGCACAGGGACAGTATCCTAATTAACAAAATCAAAAATGAAAAAGGAGACACTACAACAGAATCTGAGGAAATCCAAAATATCATCAGATCCTACTACAAAAGGTTATACTCAACAAAACTAGAAAACCTGGATGAAATGGACAACTTCCTAGACAGATACCAGGTACCAAAGTTAAATCAGGATCAGATTAACGATCTAAACAGGCCCATTTCCCCTAAAGAAATAGAAGCAGTCATCAATAGTCTCCCAACCAAAAAAAGCCCAGGACCAGATGGGTTTAGTGCAGAGTTCTATCAGACCTTCAAAGAAGACCTAATTCCACCTCTCCTCAAACTATTCCACAAAATAGAAACAGAAGATATTCTACCCAATTGATTCTATGAAGCCACAATTTCTCTGATACCTAAAACATGCATAGATCCAACAAAGAAAGAGAACTTCAGACCAATTTCCCTTATGAATATCGATTCAAAAATACTCAATAAAATCCTCCCAAACCGAATCCAAGAACACATCAAAACGATCATCCATCATGACCAAGTAGGCTGCATCCTAGGTATGCAGGGATGGTTTAATATATGAAAATCCATCAACCTAATCCACTATATAAACAAACTCAAAGACAAAAAGCACATGGTCACCTCGTTAGATGCTGAGAAAGCATTTGACAAAATCCAACACCCCTTCATGATAAAAGTCTTGGAAAGATCATGAATTCAAGGCCCATACCTAAACATAATAAAAGCAATCTACAGCAAACCAGTAGCCAACATCAAACTAAATGGAGAGAAACTCGAAGCAATCCCGCTAAGATCAGGGACTAGACAAGACTGCCCACTTTCTCCCTAGACAAGACTGCCCACTTTCTCCCTACCTATTCAATATTGTACTTGAAGTCCTAGCCAGAGAATTCCAAGAACAAAAGGAGAACAAGGGGATATAAATTGGAAAGAAAGAAGTCAAAATATCACTATTTGCAGATGATATGATAGTATATATAAGTAGTACAATATAAAAATCCTACCAGAGAACTCCTAAACCTGATAAACACTTTCAGTGCATTAGCTGGATATAAAATTAACTCAAAAAAAACAATAGCCTTTCTCTACACAAAGAATAAACGGCTAAGAAAGAAATTAGGGAAACACCCTTCACAATAGTCAGAAATAATATAAAATACCTCAGTGTGACTCTAACTAAGGAAGTAAAAGATCTGTATGACGAGAACTTCAAGTCTCTAAAGAAAAAAATTGTAGAAGATCTCAGAAGATGGAAATATCCCCCATGCTCATAGGATGGCAGGATTAATATGGTAAAATTGGCTATCTTGCCAAAAGCAATCTACAGATTCAATGCAATCCCCATCAAAATTCCAACTCAATTCTTCACTGAGTTAGAAAGGGCAATTTGCAAATTTATCTGGAATAACAAAAAAACCTAGGATAGCAAAAATTATTTTCTACAATAAAAGAACCTCTGATGGAATCACCATGCCTGACCTTAAGCTGTACTACAGAGCAATTGTGATAAAAACTGCATGGTATTGGGACAGTGACAGACAGGTAGATCAATGAAATAGAATTGAAGACCCAGAAATGAATCCACACACCTATGGTCACTTGATCTTTGACAAGGGAGCTAAAACTATCCAGTGGAAAAAAGACAGCATTTTCAACAAATGGTGCTGGCACAACTGGTAGTTATCATGTAGAAGATTGTGAATTGATCCATTGTTATCTCCTTGTACAAAGCTCAAGTTTAAGTGGATCAAAGACCTCCACATAAAACCAGAGACACTGAAATTTATAAAGGAGAAAGTGGGGGAAAGCCTCGAAGATATGGGCACAGGGGAAAAATTTCTAAACAGAACAGCAATGGCTTGTGCTGCAAGATCAAGCAAGAATTGACAAATGGGACCTCATAAAATTGCAAATCTTTTGTTAAGCAAAAGTCACTGTCAATAAGACAAAAAGGCCACCAACAGATCGGGATTGGATTTTTACCAATCCTAAATCTGATAGTGGACTAATATCCAATATATACAAAGTTCAAGAAGCTGGACTCTAGAAATGCATATAACCCCATTAAAAATGGGGTACAGAGCTAAATAAAGAATTCTCAACTGAGGAATATTGAATGGCTGAGAGGCACCTGAAAAACTGTTCAACATCCTTAATCATCAGGAAAATGCAAACCATCCTCAGTTTTATAAAATGTCCTGTTTTTATTATACAGAATTGAGACTAAGACTGAGGAAACAATTCCTCAAATTACTCATCTCTGCCTGAGTCTCTAGGTTACTTCCATTTCCACCTAGAGCGAATGACTATAACATATATATCTCTTAAATTTATGAACAGCCTTCACTTTAATATTATTGGTAACATCTAGTTTCTGAATATCATGTGCACTCCTACTAGGTCTTACCAGGTCACCAAATACCAGTTTAATTAAGGAAAGGTGGAAAGAGAAGGCACAGTAAATAAATAAGGAGAGTGATAAGTACTAAGAATAGTTGCAGAAATGACATCAAGAGATGTTTGTTCCAAAGAAACAGGCCTTGGGATCTATCATTACTCAGACTGGGGCCCACAAGAGGCCATAGCCTCACGTTCTGAGACAATACCTTGTTTCCGGCTGTTTTTTCCAACATGAGTTTTGAATAATTTCTCTCAATTTATATCTGGGCAATGGTGTATTAGCTTCCTTGAAAAGTTCATTAGGTTCATAGCCACAAGTGAATTTATTGCTCTTAAGATCTTCATTGAAAGAAAGGAAAAAAACAGCCAACAAACAAACAAACAAATGAACAAACAAACAAAAAATTGAAGCAGGTAAAAGATTGTGTCCTGATTATGATAAAGTATAGCTTCTGGTTTAAAAAGCTATTATTAAACCATAGACCAATGAGTCTTTAAAACAATACTTTATACACCAACAAAACTTTGTCATGGTATAACCTAATTTCCAATAATTGTGTGTGTGTGTGTGTGTGTGTGTGTGTGTGTGTGTGTGTGTGCAGCATACAGGATTTTCATCCTTATTCTTTTCGTTTTGTAAAAGATGTTTTATGACTTAGCACTGATTTTATATCAAAGCACATCTGACCTGGAACAATAGCTTTGAGGGTCAATGTTTTGAGTTAATCTGCTGGAGACACCCCACATTAAGCTCACGATGCCTGGGACCCCTAATGACAAGGAAGCACAAGGTCTTCTCTCAGGAATATCCCATCTACCTCCACTCTGTGGTCAACAGTCTAGACATGCTACATCTCAGATCAATATACTGGAACCTGCCCTTTCTGCCCATCCTATTTCAAGATATTTTCAACATTTAATTGTTCCTGGAGTTTTCAGTTCGGAGTAATTTAGGTAGGTGTTCAACTTTTACTTTACTTTGTCTAAAATAACTTCTGGCTGCTATGTTTTTGACCTGTAAAATGTTACTGTGTGTTAGCTGCTTTAGCTGGGGCTCTCTAGAGGAGCAGAACTTATAAGATGAATATATGTAATGGAAGATTTATTAAAATGGCTTACAGGCTGTGGTCCAACTAGTCTAAAAAATAATGGTCTACCAATGGAAGGTCCAAGACTCTAGCAGTTGTTCAATCTATGAGGCTAGATGTCTCAGCTGGTCTTCAGTATATGCCAGAGTCTACTGGAGATGTAGGCTCTAATGTCATTGATGGGCTTGACAGCAAGAGTGAGGACAAGCAGGCAAAGAGCAAGCACCTTTCTTCCATGTCCTTTTCATTCGCTGCCAGCAGAAGCTGTGCTCTAGATTAAAGGTGGATTTACCCAGCTCAGAAAATCTGGATTAAAAGTGGGACTTCTGACTTCAAAGTGGTTTAATTAAGAAAAAAACCCTCACAGATATACCTAGCCTCCTTAGCTTTAGTTAATTTCAGATGTATTCAGGTTGATACCCAAGATAACTATCACGCCAAATGATACACAGGAAAGAATCTTTCAAGTCAGGGTTCTTTTTGTCTGTTCATATATTTAACATAAAGTTTCCCATTGAGAGACAAGCCAGTACTGAAGATTTTACTAAAATGTGTACAAGGATATCATTAGATCTCATTGATAGATCAAATGTAAATGGAAAAAAAAGATAATACTTATCTGGTAATCATGTTACAATGACTGGATAAAATGACTTTTTGATGCCTGGCACATTTTCATAAAGTTAACCCTATTATTTTTTAATCTGAAAGTTGAAAGAAATGTCTGGTTAATTTGTTCTAAGTTTATTGTTATTGTTTGTGAATTTGCATGTGCATATGATGTGTGTGTGTGTGTGTGTGTGTGTGTGTGTGTGTGTGTGTGTGTAGGTGTGAACATGGCACAGCAAGCTTGTGGAGATCAGACAACATCCTCAGGAGCTGGTCTTTACCTTCCATTTCATTTGAGACAGTCTCTTATTGTTTGCTTCAAAGGTCAAGCTAGCTGCTCTGTGAGCTTCTAGGATTCTCCTGTTTGTATCTCCATCTCACAGTACAAGTGCTGTGATAGACCCATGCCCCCATGACCTTTATGTGGGCCCTAGGGGCCAGAACTCAGGTCCCTGTGTATATGTAACAAGCACTTTACCTCCTGAACCATAGCCCAGACCCACTGAGTCCAACCTCTAATATGATGACATTTTTTTTGAGAAATGACTCTGCAGTCTTAGTGATGATCAGTTTCATCTCTCACATGTAGTATTTACTTTTTGTAATAAATACCCCCCTTATCATAAACCCCTAAACCACCTCAAATTGCATAATTTGTATTCATAACCCTTGTTTAATTCCCTAATAGTGAATACATAGAAATGTTTATCTATTCCCTTTATTATAGATCTTAAGATATTTAAAAATTAGTAAGTTAAAAAAAAGAACCTATTGAATCATCAAGCTCTTAAAACCAAAGTATTGCCGGGCGTGGTGGTGCACGCCTTTAATCCCAGCACTTGGGAGGCAGAGGCAGGCGGATTTCTGAGTTCAAGGCCAGCCTGGTCTACAGAGTGAGTTCCAGGACAGCCAAGGCTACACAGAGAAACCATGTCTCCAAAAAACCAAAAGAAAAAAAAAACCAAAGTATTTTCTTACTTAAATTATCTATTGTATGCATTTTATCATTAATTATAGAACACAGTATATTCTAATTATACTTTGTTAGATATAGGCTACATGACAAAAATATTTTGTTTGTATGTCCATATTTTCTGCAAGAGAAAAGAATGTTAATTGTTACCCCTTTAATGAGTTCATTAAAGATTTTAACCTTTATCAATAATATAATAATCTAAACAATAAAACTGTATATCTGTCTTAGTAACTGCAATATGTATCTTTATTAATTATTTGTATACACATGTGTGCATGTGGCTGCTTGTTGTTGGCTCTACTGAACAGGAGTTACAGGTGGTTGTGAACTACCTAACATTCACATTGGCAACCAACAGTGAGTCTTCAACCAAAGTAGTTAGTGTTCTGAATATTGACCCATCTATTTAGCCCCATCTTAAATTGTAACACTTAATTATCTCCCTTCCAAGTTAAATTATTTTATTTAGTTGCCTTACTTTAGATCCACATAGTTCAGATTATCTATTTCATAAATAAAAGATGTTTTACACTCAATTTAATTCAATGTCTTGACTACCTTTGTCAAATTTGCAATATTATTAAAATCATCTTCCATGGCTTCTCTTCTGGTATAGCACAACACTGCTTGCTGAACAATTAACTCTGTTCCCTCTCGTCTATGAGCACAATCCCTAAGCATCATTCTTTAAGTCAAATAATTGATTTTATTCTTTCCTATTAAAAATATCAATAATAAATCAAAAGGGTGATATTTTTGGAAGCATAAAATATTAAGAAAACACTACACTCCATTCCATTTTATTGTAATATTGCATTAAAAAGTTATTGATTCCTATTGTCCCATTTATTTACTTATTTCTATCCCAAATATATCTCAATGAGTCTCCCCTTAGCACTCACAGAAGTAGCTTTTGTAACACCCACCAGTAATCTTCCCACTGCTAATGCTGAGTTTAATTTAGCCATCAGCCATAGTGACACTTGCCTTCAATGGCCTAAACCCTGCTTGTCCCTATCTCTCTGGCTGTTAGTTTTCAATTATTTTCACTCCTTATTCTGCCTCTCCCAAATGGTGAGTGCTATATTAATAGACTTGATCTCACATGCTTTTCATAAAAATGAGATATTAGGTATTACCATCCCAAATAATAATTTTTGAGCACATGGTTTTTAGAATCCATTTGGAAGTATATGTTCAGAAATTTATGAAGGACAAGTTTTTTTCCAGGATGATTTGATTTCTTTTACTGCTAGCATGTTTGATGTGTGCATCAGAGAAAACCACAGATATAATTAATTATGCTTTCAACAGTTCTTCAGATTTTGAGGTTCCCGACTCTTTGAGAGAAGAGATGAAAAGATGTGGAGAAAGTTGAAAAACTAAATCGATACTAATAAATGTAAGAGTCTTCAGTTACTTCTATAGTTGGGGTTTGCCATCAATTATATCATGCATTAATTCACTGACTAAAATCAACATTTGTTGAGAGCCTATTTGCAGGTTTTGAGTATACACATATACACATGCAGACACAGAAATCCATGGTATCGTGAAGTTATACATTGTGATGATGATGAAAAACAGTAAATAAGTAGCATGCAGCATATGTTAAACAATAATACGAACTAAGAAGAATAAAAGCAACAAAGGTGGTAATAGTGTGTGTGTATATATGTCTGTATGTATGTATGTGTCTGTATGTGTGTGTATGTATATGTGTGTGAGTGTATATGCAAGTGTTTGTGTGGGAGTGTGTGTGCATGTAGATAAAGAGGGAAGAATTATGAATGGGGTAGCAATAGTAGGAATTCATGCTGAAGTACATGTAAGCAAAAAAATCGAAGTAAAAGAGTTGCTTTACTCACTATTGCAGAATAGCCCTTAATATAGTGGCTAACACAGGCTGATATTTCATAATATATATAAATAAATAGACAAATAAATCAATGAATAAAAGTTGAATATCTTTGATGAAGTTCTTCATCATATTAATCATAGAGTCACTAGCTCTTTCTTCTGGACCATGTCATCTGGCTTTGACTTTTTTACTTGTACTTTTTAAAAATAATTTAGAAGAGCCACAAAGTAAAAGAAACAATAATTTTCCCATCACAGTTGCTGTTGAAATATCACTTGTTACTACATCCATTGTCTCTGTAGCTTGAAAAGGGACCCAGTGTGTTCAGATAGAGTACACATCAGTTAGACAAGAAGGCTATGGCATATAAGAAATATTGAGTTTCTTGTCTCTAAATTCTGTTATAATATGAGTTTGAGCCAGTCATGAGAACCTGATAGTATAGAAAGTGATTCCAACTTCACATTGGCAAGTAAGAGAAGTTGAAATAATGTTTAAAGGATTTGTTTCTGATTTTTCCCAGGTTTCTTAAACTGCTCATTGGTTAAAAAAAAAAAAATGTGAGTTTCCAAGAGAAACTGATAATGCATCACTGTTACTGCCCTTTGTCCTAGTCTCTAGCTCATTTTCAAAATGCTCAAAAAGTCATCTTTCTTTTGTGGACTATCTAAAATGGTAGAGGAAGGAAGGAAGGAAGGAAGGAAGGAAGGAAGGAAGGAAGGAAGGAAGGAAGGAAGGAAGGAAGGAAGGAAGAAGAGAGGGAGAGAGAGAAACAAAGAAAAAAGACAAAAAAAGAAACAAAGAATTTTTCTATGCCTACTTCTATGATGATAGGCATTTCTTACAATTAAAATGATTCTGATTTAAGTGCATTTCCTTAAAGACTACCGAGTAAAGCAAATTCAACAAGGTCACTTTTCTAGTAAGACTGATCTAAAAGGAAAAGTCAGAAATCTCTGAACAAGACAGCAGCAACTGGATTGACTGCCCTGTTTCCCAGAGTTTTGCCCTGACCAAGGAGATTAAACTATCCTTGAACCAGAAAGGAAAGTATATGAATCGCTATGTTCTAAAAACCAGTTCACAGGGTTATCCTTCTTTTGGACATTGTCATAGGTCAAAGAACAAAGTACAGCATTTTTTTTTTTTTAGAAACATCTTCATAATAAGCCCTCTTTATCATCTTTTTATTTCCTCTTTCACATTCTAAACCTCACAAGTATTGAATGGGAGAAATGGAAACATCAGGTACTAGTTACTAGCTAAGACACTCATTAGCACAAGAACGAGTAATGCAAGTCAGCATTCTCTGGGTCCTCAGTCCTTGATTCAGACTGCAGCCAGCAAAAGGTAGACCATAAGTAACACTTAAATTCACCCAAATGGAGTCAAAGCACACTTACATCTTTTAGAGAAATACACTGGGCCCTCTATACTGGACAATTCTGTCTGTAAATTCAACCAATTATAGTTCTGTGGTGAGAATTTGGGTTTATTTTAAAAGACAGAGAAATAGTATAAAAATATTCTGTCATTTTAATCCTGGGTGTGGGATATGGGGTTACTTCATATTGTCCACAGCAGTTGACTATGATTTGCCTCTTGCACAGATAGTTTCTATAATTATGTGATGATGGAAATTCTGAGGATATTTCATAGAGTATATAAATGCTAGGTCCCACAAGGTATGTGAGTTGTTGGTTGTGGAGTTTGTTAGTTTATTTGTTTGTTGATGGTTGTTTAAAAGTGTGGCATAGTCCAGGACAGAGCATGCCAGTGACAGATTTCATGTGTGAGGTTTTATTGGTAGAGGTGGCCTCTGACAGGGTGAGAGGGAAAGAGAGAAGAAGAGAAAAGGGCTGGTGGGTCAGGGTATGTGTCTTTTATACTGGCCATGACACATGTGATGCATGTGCAAAGTATGTACATAAATGATTAAGATACTAAGCAGAGTGTCAGTATCTTGGAAAATCCCTCCATAGTAACTGCAAGAGATCAGTAGACTTTCCTCCTGGCTGTATTGTTTCCTGTACTTGAAAACAAGGAATTGTATCCTTGTGTTATACATCGTTTCTTTTTACCAATATTGAAATGGGAATTGTAGAGTTCACAATATCAATCATTTTTCTTACACAGAAAGAGTCAGTGAAGTATAATATACTTCAATGGGAAGGATTCAAAGAACCTGAACAATATTATCATAACTTGAATAAATGTATTTTCATTTTACAAACTAGATGAGATAGAATAACCATGTTAATGCTTCCCAGAAACCAAACTGTTTACTGAATTCTTACTTGATTTTCTAACTATGACTTTAAGGAATTTGTTTGCTAACAATCTCTTCTTTACCAAGAACATGGTGGGCTGGGGAGATTGGTAAGTGGAGAACCAGTGCTTTTGATATAATTTGCCAAAGCTATGCCAAATCTCCTAAATTAAGCCCACCTGAGTTTTTTTCTAACTGGTCTTTAACTGCTTTTGTGATTTTGGCTAAGATACTTGTTCAAGTGCTGAAGTTTAAAATGTAGAGATTCAAATAAATTACATTGAGTGTTGCTTTCAGCTGCAGTGGAAGTTAAGTTCTTCTACATATCCTTCTAAACTTGGCATTGGAAAAATTAACAAAACTGTGCCAGCCAGGTTTCTATGTCTACCTCATTTTTGAACACTTGAAGGTTCCGAATCATGACCACATACATAGTTACTTCAACGGGGAAGGTTTTTCTGTAGCCATCCCCAGAGATAGCTTATAGAAGCCAGAAAACCAGAACCCAGAATGGTCGTTTGGCCCAGATAGGAGCCAAGATTTTGGCCATGTCTCATCATAGCTAATTCTACCAATTCCTGGAAATACTGAATTAGAAAAGAAAGTCAATTACTCATACAACTTGGAAACATCTCATTCTTACCAGCAGAGGAGTTAGAGATGACATGGTAAATTTAGATGTAAATTGAGACATGAAAACTCAAGGCAGTTTCATCAAAGGTGAGGAAGAGATTCACTTCTCATCCCCAGTACTACATTAATTACGTATTTTCTTATGAGTTAAAAAGATAAAACATTTGGAGCTCTTAAAGATAGCCAATGTTTATATGGTTTCCAAAGACACGTTTGCTCTCTATTCAGGATATTATTTAAAAGCAATGAATTGTTTATAACAAAGAATAAGATTTTTCTCCACGGCCATTTCACAGACTTGAGTACTGATTGGAAAGTCCTTTGGGGATGGCCTGCCTCTCTCTCATACATATGAGAAGGGTAATAACAATGATTTTAATTACAACATCTTTGACCTCAATTAAGGCATAATGAAGTGACCTCCCTCGTTCTGTATCAGTGAAAGTACGGAGTAACATTGCAAATACTCTCATGGCGAGATGTAAAATCGCTCCCTGTCATAAGCCCTCATTTCCTACTGTGTCTCTATGACTTTATGAACTGACTTTTAAAATTAAATGAGACTTAAGCAACTGTAAAAGCAATGATTTAGGAGCTGATTGATAAGGGGAAATCACAGAATTGTCGAATCAGAGGGCCATTGAAGAAGTTAACTAATAGCCCCTTGCCTGTGAACTGATGCCTTATTATATGAGATGATTTCAGAATGCAAAAGCATCTGTAAGGCTACTAAGAGTTGTCTGAAAAGCGCTCCTCAAGATTACCAGCCTTCTACTCCACAGGCCAGGAGTGGCTTCCTCCTTCCTAATTCCAAAATGCAAATCACATTGGTCTCAGATAGATCTATAACAACTCTAGGACTCTAATCCTCTTGCCAGTTACACCATTAAAAACTCCAAGAGCCTACAGAAGCTTCTAGAAGTGCCCTTCATGTATAGTGAATGTTCTCCAATTCTACCTTGACTCACAGCTGCCAATCTGCTGTGGCACACTTAGAATATTTCAAGCATCATTCTGAGCCAAAAAGAAAAAAAAATGCTGTTCAACACTCAATGTGTAGAGGAAAAAAATGACTAAGCAAATAATATTGTGTACAAAATAGCACTTAGCAGGGGCTAAGTGTCTTCAGATTATAAATATGACTTTCAAAAGTAAAAAGGATAGGAAAAGGCAGCAGGAAAGAAAAGTATATGTATGTATGTACGTATGTGTGTGTGTGTGTGTGTGTGTGTGTGTGTGTGTGTATATATATATATATATATATATATTCTTTGAAAATTTTTATATTTATCTAAAATGCTCCTAGATCTTTCCCGAACTTTATGTCTTTCTTCTTGGCTCATTTGATTAAAGACTATAAACTTCAGTTTTTGCTATCAATATATTTCTGAGTTTGAGACCATGCAACAGAAGATGGGCAACCTAAAAAGGACGACATCCTTAAAGAAAACTGACTCTCCCCATAAAGCCACTAACTGTTCACAGCTATTCAGTTAGGGGTGAAAACTCATAAGGTCCTCCCCACTTCATGCGTGAACGTTGACCAGCTTCATTTTGTATGAGCGACTTCGCTGTTATTAGTGCAAGTACAGCAGGCCTGTGGTGTCCGTAAGACACTGCTTTAATCTCGTCCTCCCTGACCTCCAGCTCTTACAGACTTTCCATCTCTCTTCTACAATGGTCCCTAAGCCCTGTGGAGAGAATGGTGTATAGATATCTCTTTTGTGGCAGAGCAATCCTCTGTCACTCTTTCTCAGCTCTTGGGTCACTTGTGAGTTTCTATATCTATCTACCACACACAAAAATGTTTCTGTTGAGGTCAAAGAATTCACTGAGTAGTTTGATACTGTATCCATTTAGCAAAATAAAAGTAGGAGGCTCATCAATGGAACCTGAAAGAACTCTAACTATGGGTTGTAAGCCAGATTTGCACTATCGGGTATGTTTCCTCCCACGGTGTGAATCTCAAATCCAACCTGGAAGATGGTGGTTTCTTCCATAACATGCACACCATTATTGCACCCATAAGTGTGTCTTGCCAGACTGGTCATTATTGCTGTTCACAGAGTTCATATCTGGGTAAAAATGTTGATGGCTTCTGGCCACAGCAGCCTGAATAGCATACCAGTAAAATGAGAGATTGCCTGGAGGGAGTCAGTAAGTTGGTACCAATTGGTGAATATCGACTTGATTTCTTTGTGTTCTGTGACCAATGTATATGGCATCTTCAGCAATAGGGTCTTAGCCTCAGTATATGGTTGCCATCAAGAGCAATAGCAACGCCCCATATTATTTTGGGTATCTCCAGGACAGTTCAGACCAAAGTTTGAGGAGAAGTGTCCTACACTTGCCACTGGGCTTTTATTTGGTAACCTCTGACTACTGGGATGAGCATAGTCCCATGTAGGGTAACTGCAGTTAAACTCTCCTATATGACTATATACATATGCAAATGTATAACAAACTATCTTATAGGTTGGTAGATTTCCATATGGTCTTTTCAGACATCCTTATAGTTAGTGGTTCCTGCCTTATCCCCATTCTTTGCTTTACCTTGTCATTCCTGTACCCACTTAAATTCATTCTCCACATTATTACTCCTTTCTTCTTCATATAACCTGCAAGGAGATTTTAAAATGTACGTATTTTTACTTTTTGTACTCCTAGGTCACAATGTCTACTTACAAGGTGACAGCTGACAGCTCCAGAACAAATAAGGTCAGAAAGCCTGCTTTACACCAATGAAGGACAACATGGTTGTTGTCAGTCAGAGAACGGAGAGGTGGTGGGAATGAACTCTGGATGGTTGCATGTGCCCTTAAAGCATGAATGCCACCCACTGAGGAAGAGGGAATAAAACGGCACCTTATTCCCCTGAGGAGGAGAAGACAGAATGAATCCCCAGTTTCTATTTAGTGCTAAACCATCTTGGAAAAAGTAAGGTACTCAGAGGATGAAAAGCTGTCCTTTCATTTTTGAGGGCAATCGTCTAAATCCCCCATATTTAGAAGCCTGCTTATTATTCCACAACTAAGTTAATTTTAAAGTCTTTACTCCACAGTATTCCTAATACAAAGCAGATGTGAGAACTACCTCAGAATCAAGAGAAGCCCCCTCTCCTATCTCTCCCAACCTCTGTCAGTTGCAAACAAGCCAAATCTAAACCAGCAACCTAGCATGTTTCCAATCAGCACTCGGGCTTTCTCCCTACGGAAGTAACTCCTTGGCATGCACAAGGGAAGGAAATGTTTCGTTCAAAAAGCTATGCCAGGACAGGGAGCAGCAGATTCTCACGATACTTAACATGCTAACCAGCCAGTGCAGTGAGAAAACCAATGCAGGAGAAGCAGCCAGAAACAGGGAAGAAAGGCCTTGGGCCAGCAGAAACAATGGGGCAGACAGAGAACGATGGGTAGTATTAGACAGGGAACATCAGGAACTGTTCTTACTGAAAGCTTAGTCTATTGTGGCTTAATCGGGGACTTCAGTCCATGTTGAGGTCTTTCTCTCTCTCTCTCTCTCTCTCTCTCTCTCTCTCTCTCTCTCTCTCTCTCTTTCCCTCTCCCTCTTCCTTCCTCCCTACCTCTCTCTCTCTCATGTTCCCTGTTCATAAACTACACAAATGAAGGCTTGATTTCCACATTGAGAGTGAGGGCTAGCCTGTGTGGCCAGAAAGCTTGAAACACACAGAGCTTTAAACCAAAATTACCCCTCCTGGAGTGTAACAATTCTTCTACCTCATCAACAAGAAAAATCTTACTGTACCATGAAAAATCAGGAAAAACCACAGTCACCCAAAAACTGTTAAGGGACAAATGAAAACACAAGAAGTAGCGATTCTCTCAGAGTTACTTAAACACATTCTGGATCCTCCCCTGCATGATTCCCACCCATTCTTAGAAAAGGTAGAGACTCCATTATTTAAAATTGAGCTATATGATGCTTCTGTTCATATTTTAGAAACAATAGGTTATACAGAAATATTGTTATTGGCATTGTCCGTGTTTGAAATCTTAAACATCCATGCTGGGAGATTTCTTGTGACCCTTCTATGGGCACTTTTGTTGTCTCTCCAGTCTTCATTACAAGTAATTAGCAATGAGCCAGTCTTCCTGTAAGCCTTTTCACTGGAAAAGTCACCAGTTTGGATGTGTATGCTCCTTTCTTCCTGACAGCAGCTCTCAAAGCAAAGCAGAGTAGCAGTAACCATAGCAACAAGCAAAACACGGAAAGGCTGGCAGTTAATTCAATAAAGCTCTTGAACACACAAACAGCTGATAATGTCTAATTGACTGAACAGATAGTGAATAGTTGACAGTTCCGGGAATTACACTAGGTATTTATTTTGATCTATTTAATTTAAAATTGGAACAATATTTTATTTTATTATACAGTAAGTTTATATAAATTTTAATGGTTGGTTTCATTACATGCTTTTTTTAAGATGGCAATTCAAAAACTTTTATCACATGTATATTATGAAGTTATTTTCCATTTTTACAAAGCGCAGCAGAAAAGACTTTAAATGCAGTAAACACAGAAAGTCAATAGACCATCACATTATTTTTGAAAGAGCCTTTCCAGCAATAAGCAACCTGTGATGAGGCATTGTTTTTCACCTTCTAGATCTGTGAGCTTAGGTAAACGATTTGCTAAGCCTGGGTGAAACCATCTATTGAATAAAATTTAATTATCTGAGCTCTTCGGGTGATTGTGAGCATTAATAAAAACAGAAAAAGCATCACAGTTAACAGAATACTTGGTCCATAGGCTGTTCTCCGTCATTGTTTCCTCTCTCTTCTGCAACTTGGCATCAGCTAGCTAATCTGCACTTTCCATAAAGAGCTCACAAAACCCAGCTCTGGAGCCAGACTGCCCATCAGAAACTAGTTGTCATAGAGATTGTTAAAGGGCACATGGCTCTTTTTGTTGACCAAAGTCCAAAGTACAGAATCAAAGTTGTCAACACAGAAAAGCTCCAGCCAGGGACTTTAATGAATGCATTTCAGAACACTGTTAATTCTAATTTTATGTAAAGGGAGGGCTCATGATCGACTCACAGAATACTAGCCCAACAATAAATCTTAGACTAGTCAAAGCCTAACACTTACCCTGAAAACTACCCATTTGCTATTACTTTATTTAAAAATTAAAATAAATCTTCACACACATACACACACACACACACACACACACACACACACACACACACACACACAAAGTGAGTTGTTAATGATCTTCTTGGCATTCACCCAAATGTGGAAAAATGTAGGCCTAAATCTGGGAAGTCCTGGTGTGTGGTTTTTCTAACAGAAGATTTTCCCATGCAGATTTCTTCACTGACTCTTCTAGGTGTAAGCCAGAGGCAACATGAAAACCATCCCACTGACTTGTCAAAGAATCTGCACTCTTGATTATCATGTTGTCTAGCACATCTTCTTTACCAAAGAAATAATTGCCCTAAAGCAGAGTTTGGATCCCAGTATGGTGGTTGGGCAAGGCACGTTAATAAGTATGCCCTTTAGGCAATAGTGTCTAAAGGACAAATTTCACTGGTATTCTTATTTCCTCTGGCCACCTTATAGCAAAGATTCCTTTGAATGAATGAAATAAACAACTTTTTTCACATTCTACCCAGAAACTAGTAGAAGTTTATTTTCTTGTCAGGTTAGACGTCAACTTACTGACCAGAAAAAAAGAATTGAAAGATACACTGTTGAAGACAATGGAAAGCATCATGACCACCCTGACTTATTGCAACCACCCACAGCCAATGAACTTTGCCATGTTTCAGCAAAGAGAATTTCTCCAGACAGGAGACCATAGTGTAAGGACCTCCTCTTGCTGGGATTGTTATCTACAGAACAATCAACTATGATAGGTCTTCTAACCCTTTGGGCATTTGAGCATATAGTGCATTTGAGCTCCCTATATTTTAAGACTTTACCTTAACTTTGCCTTCTGAATTGGCAAATACAAGTATATTCACTTAGACCTTCAACTTCAACATGGTTGATTGGAGATTCTATCCTAGGGTGCCCTATTCCCTGCCTTCCCTCTGCAAGAATAGCTTTGTCTCCTGATGGAGAACATGTTCTCCCATCCCTTCTAGGAGTCCTGTTATCGGATAGAATATATTGCAGAACTCCATCCTCCTTCTTAATGATAGGAACTGACATTTCTTCCAGAGGGAACCTTGGAGATATACCCTTTATGCATCTAAATTATACAAAGTTAGACATAAAGTTCAGGATTGAGTTTGCAGATGAGGCTTTAACTAAGAACAATCTTTCCTGCCTTCCATCCCATGAGAAATTTCCCCAGAGTTATAAAATAGGCCGATATGATTTTCCCTTAAGTGTGATTAAAGTACTTAAAAATACATATTTTGGGAGTAACATGGCTTCTAAATACATGCCAATATCTTCATCTGCTGCTCATCTGCTTGAAAATCACAAGGAAAACTGGCTCTGTTTTGATTTCCAGTGAAGCATCATCCTTAAAACTTTCCAAGAATTCTTTTGTCTCTATGTGATTTTTTCACTTATTCACTGTCTCCAAAATCCAA
Organism: Mus minutoides; assembly: GCA_902729485.2. Taxonomy (NCBI): domain Eukaryota; kingdom Metazoa; phylum Chordata; class Mammalia; order Rodentia; family Muridae; genus Mus; species Mus minutoides. The sequence continues at coordinate 511,412 of LR750004.1, forward strand.
TCCCTTCCCCAGTATGTGACTTTGCTACAGTCCACTTTTGAATGGGGTTTGATAATTCAATGTGGTTTGTCTCCTAACTTACTGTCTTGAAACAATAATAAAAGTAGCCAATCCAGGAAATGCATATTCTCCATGTTCTCTCTGAACTCCTATGAGCATAAGGAGGAAGTCACTTGGCCAAGGATAAGACAGTGCGGAAAAAGACAGTGAGAAGGAGTTGATTAGCAAATAACTTTATTGGGGTGGGTAGCACAGCCATAGCCACTTGAAATAGTGAGAATCCAGGAAGGCCCCCGACAGGTAGTGTTCACTTTTGCCTTTCCACTCAGAGTGGTGACTTCATACTGTTTCATAAGAATGAGAATTTCCTGTTTGTAAAATGCTACACCAATACCATTTCTGGACAACTCTTGAAAAAGCAGATACACAAATACATAGACATAAACATAGTCATAGACATAGGCATAGGCATAGACAGACAAGACACAGACACACATAAAAATATAAGAACAATGAAAAAAGAGGTCATTAGTTGGAAAAGGAACAGGGAGTAAAAGAAATGGGTGGACTCGGGGCCTCCCTCAAATGACGTAATTATATTCTCACAAAAATAAAAGAAACAACTTTTAAAAGAAGCATGGTTTAGGAAGAACCAAAGTACAATAGTATTACAGCCCAACAAGACTTGAATTCCAGGTAAACTGTAATCTCTATTTGGGGTTTGCTTTCATTGTTTTCCTCAAAGACTCAACAGATTTAACCTTGGCGTTCACGCCGAGCTGAGGCTCAGTCATCTGTGAGAAGGTTGGAAACCATAGCAGGCTTGGAACATTCCCATCTGAGGGAGCTCTGTCTGGATCCTGGGGGAGATAATGCAGAACATTAACAGTTTTAATAAGAAAGAAAGAGACAGCAAATGTTAGTGCTGTGAACACAGGACAAACAATGAGTTCCAAAGCTGGCCACGCTGGCCCGGCCCCATAGCAGACAGACACCCTGGAGAGCAGACAACAATGAAACCATTACAGAAACAGCCAAAATGCCCAAAGGAAACATTCTACAAGCAGAAAGTTTCAATTTGAGAGGGGCAGAGGTTTTAACCAATAGAAATTATGATGGAGAAACTTAATGGATAGAAAGAAAAATATCGTGTTGCTTATAATTTTCAGATTACCTACCCCCTTCCCCCCCCCCAAATCTGGTGTTCTTACCATCTGCATATTCCTTAGAGCATGACATGGGGCTTCGGGGCTGAAAGACGTCTGCAGCCTTCTGTCAAGCAGGTGATGACATCTAAGCTTAAAGGTTAAGAGTATTGGTTTACACCCCTTGTACACTGATCTAATTTATTTTATTCTTGTATCTGTAAGAATGAAATGGAGAGAGACTAGAATCTATTTTAACCCCTGGAATCTCTTTAAAACCACAAAGCTATTGTCAAAAGCTGAATTACCATTGCAGCCCACATCAGTATCTCTTATTAAGCACAGATCCTATCATCTGAGGAGCTTCAGGTTGCAGACTTGGTCCCTGCAACACCTTCTCATGTCCAGCCACCATCCTTCACTGCAATGCCTAGTGCACCACCATAGTTATTACCTAGGAGCAGAGACCACAGCTCATTCAATCCCTCAACTTACAATTCCCTCAATAATCTAGGCATGCGTATAAGCTTGGTGGATGGTTATAGGATATCCAGATATCATTGTAAAACTACAGTAAACTCTACATTTACAAGTAGAAGTTTCCTTCACAAAACAAGCTTGTTCCTAAAAGGTCAGCTCACAAATCATATATCATAAGAATGGGAGAATGTTTTATATAAAACTCCCCATTTTCATTGTAGTGTGATGGGCTATAAAAAAAAAAATAACCCTTAACATCATGGCTTAAAATTATTTATCTCTTAGGTGAAATCTAATGTGAATGAGACCACTTTTCTAGTTCTCAGCTCTCTTTCTGTAATAAGCTGGACACTTATGGCCTATACCTTCATTTGGGCAGAGGACAATAGATGGAGAAAGAACACTGACTTCTAGGTTTTTCTTTCAGTTCCCCTGCTCATACTCATATCTCCTTTATTTCAGAAAGGAAAGGAAACTTAGAAAATCATAAGAAACGCTGAGCTTTTACTAATTTTCTTTGCTGCAATCCACAGTTCTGCACTTATCTACTTCAGAAAATAGCTGAGGTTATGCCAATGAAACTTTAAAGATGACACAAAGTTTAGATATATGTAACAGAATTTTCCCTGTCCAATTACATTAAAATATTCCTGCAGTAGAAGGCCTGTAATTGGACAGGGAAAAGGGAGGTGAAGCCAACAGTTGCAGAGACAGAGAGGGTGGGAGGAGAGAAGAAGGCCAAGGTGGAGGAGGATGGACCAGCGTGGCTTTAGATAGCCACAGGCAAGAATATTTGGGATATTTGTCTAATCTAGGTGGGCAGTTTTTATTATTATCAATCGGTTCTGAAATTATTGTATTAGCATCTTTGAATTCAGGATTTTTTGATACATAAATCTGTTTGGTTAATTATAAGCTTCTAGAGTTTTGTTTCTACCTAGTAAACGGGTGTTGTGGTGGCTGACCACTGGGTGTACAGTTGTAGCGTGGGGCTGGCATGGCAACGATTTGCCAAGGGAACTCTGAAGCTCCAGCCCAGAAAGATCATTGAGTTGAGATCACCTGGATGGAGACATGTGGCCTGCCAGTGCCCCACAATAGTGTAGGAAGATGCTGGTCATTCTTTTTTTCTTTTCTTTTCTTTTTTTTTTTTAAGTCTGTTTTTTTTTTTTTTGAGATTTTTTTTTCTTAATTTAGATTTCAAATGCTATCCCGAAAGTCCCCTCTACCCTCCCCCAGCCCTGCTCCCCTACCCACCCACTCCCACTTCTTGGCCCTGGTGTTCCCCTGTATTGGGGCATATAAAGTTTGCAATACCAAGGGGCCTCTCTTCCCAATGATGGCCAACTAGGCCATCTTCTGCTACATACGCAGCTAGAGACACAAGCTCTGGGGGTACTGGTTAGTTCATATTATTGTTCCTCTTATAGGGTTGCAGACCCCTTCAGCTCATGGGGTACTTTCTCTAGCTTCTCCATTGGGGCACCTGTGTTCCATCACAAGGATGGTGCTGGTCATTCTTTAATATTTCCCACAACAGGTGGCGAACGAACGTGTTGGGCACGAACTATCTAGAAATATAAGATTAGTAGTAGCCTGAGAGTTAGTTTCATTTTCTAAGTGAGAGGGAGGTAGCACTAGATGAGTCACATGACTCAAGTGAGGGATTTCAAATAACAACAAAAAAGCTCTGAGGTCCCCTGCTGTGGGGAATGGCAGGCTGATCTGAGTTAAGAGACACAATTACCTCCTTTTTAGCACAGAGGGATTGAACTGTGAATTTAAAATTGGGATTTATACACAGATTCTGTCCGAAATATGTGGGGAATTTCTCACGTGGTTCAGAACTAGGATAGGGAAAATTCGTCACTAAGTAGAGAGTGCAGTGATAATCATTGCCTGCTTTGATCAGGTACTAATTATGTCTGTGGCTCTAGGTAGAGAGACCAACAGATAGATATTATACAGGTGTTAATAAAGTATGTCTGCGGCTCCAGGAAGACAGCTGAACAGATAAATGGTATATAACAAGATGGCTGCTCTAGGCAGAGAGCCGAACAGTAAGATGGTATAAGTTTGCTTTATACCCCTCACAGGACACTCAAATTTTGTCTAACGTGGGCTCCACGGGAATCTTGGATTTTTTAATCCTGCTTGGCAAAATAGACAAGGCCTAAGAATAGGCACATACAGTATTTCAGTTTACTTCATTTGTTATGGTTTGTATTAACTTTCAAAATGGGATTTTGAGTTTTGTGGTTTTATTATTTCTCTGGGAGAGAGGGCAGGATACAAGCATTCCTGGTTGCTGACTGAAGGATAAGCTATTTGGGGGGAAAAGTTTTCTCTTTGTGTGTTTAGAAAAGGTAATTAGGGTATTTACACCTTCCAGAGTTATATGGATCAGATATGACGAAGGGAGACCCCCAGAGGACTAGATTCCAGAGAATGAAACAAAAATATATCTTGATGATATCAAAATTTTGTTTTGAGATTTGTATATTACAGAATATACAGCCTTGGTGAATCTCCACTTCAGACACGCTGAACTGACCTGCTTAAACTCCTGATGTCCTGGACTTTCAGCTGGATCTAGTCAAGACACAGATATCAGAGACTAAATCAATCACTGGTGTGGCTTTCTTAGGTCAACCAACTCTCCTATTTTCCCTAACCCACCCCTTTCAAATATCTCAACACCCACATTCAGCTTGAAGAAGTTCTGAAGAGTCATTGTCCCAGTTCCCTGGGTTTTAGGGCTGAAGGGGGTTATTATAGGTTGTCTTTCTAGGGAATGCAGAAATGGTCGTAATTGGAACAGGGAGGAATTGATTGCATAACCATAATCTCATTTGGTAGAAATCATTTTAATTGTTGCTAAGATGAAGTCATAGTTTCTTATTTTGGTACAGAGTTTATTTTGATGCAAAATCAAAGTTTTCATTGGTATGAATTTCTTCTAATGATACTAAAAGTTTTAAAAGTACAGGGTTTATGCCCAGTCCTTCTATTAGTGTTATTATAAATTGATCTGAGATGATTAAGCCTGTGAGTTAAGAGCTAAATACCAAATTCATGGCTCTGAGTTTATTGTTAGGGTGTTTTCAGAGATTTTAATTAAAAATAGCTGAGAGTAGTTAACAGAGAATAGTCCAGATAACTTTACATAGATAGTTGGTTTTCAAAAACACCAGAAATCCACAGTATGTAACATTTAATGTTATTTATTCACTTGTTGAGATGAGTCTGCTCCTGACAGCTTTCCCTTTCTTGGATTCAAAGAAGAAGTTGACCATCAATGGAGCTGCTTCGGTTGTGGTGAGATAGCCACTAGGCTAGGATTGCTTCATTTCATCTACAGACATAATACTATCCAGAAAAAGGAAACAATTACAGGTTCTACCAAGATAGGATACGCTAGTCCTTAATTTCCTGGTGGCCAGCAATAATGCGGGAACATGCCAGTTATTTTTTGATATTTCCCACGATAGATATAGACACGAATGGTGCAGATTACTTCCAAGTGAGGAGATGATGAGAGAAGGAGAGTAAGGAGGGAAATACATAATAAGAGAGTATCCTTTTCTTTGCCCTATGACAATATTCTTTGGGTTTTTAGATTTAACAATTTATTTATGCATTTCTTACTTTGGTGCATTAATTACTTTTCTATTGCTATACTAAGACACTGTGGACAAGGCAACTTATGAGGAAAATATTTAATTTGGAGTTCATGCATTCAAAAGGTTAGAGTTCATAACTATCATGGAAGGGAGCATGGCAGCAGGCAGGCATGTTGATATCCCAGTAGTTAAGAATTTATATCCTTATCTGAAAATGGAAAGAAAGAAGAATTGGGAATGATGTGAACTTTTGAGACCTCAAAGCCCACCTCAAGGAACATATCTTCTCTAATAAGACCATACCTCCTACCACTTCCCAAACAGTTCCACCAGCAGGGGACCAAGTATTAAAATATGTGAGTCTATATGGTTTGTACTCATTCAAGCCACTAAAATGTGCATGTATATCATACATATACAGGTGCCTGCAATTTTGAGATGAGGGCATTAAATCCTCTGGAGTTGAAGTTGCAAGCTACTCAATGTGGTTTTCTGGGAACCTAACTTGGATCTGTTGGAAGAGCAAGATGTTCTCTTAGCCAGTAGCCCATCTCTCTAGCCCCTTAAAAATCCAGATTTTGTTGGGGGGGGGGTGCTACTTTGTTTTACTTTTGTTTTGTAAGGTAGAATCCCACTGGGTAGACCAGGTGACCACCAACTTACAGGGTCTTACCATCCTCTAATTGGCACCATCACACTTGGCTTTTCAATATTCTTTTCCTTGGTAAAAGACATCTGTCTCTACTTTTAAAATGCAAATATTACCTATGAGGAATATATTTTGATCTAGGATGCTTCACAAACATACTTTTGAGGGACACATGAAAGGATGGGTAAAAGGTTACAGAGCTGGTTTATTAGACTGAGGCTTATAGTATAGCCTTGGACACCTAGGAACCAGAAACAAGGATAGATAAACTAATAATGAACTTCTTACAAACAAATGGCAGCTCTTCTCCACTGACCAGACATCATCCATTAACACCTTATCTGGAACAGATAAGAGAGTCTCATTTGAGACATTTTCCCAATTAGATTGGCCTGTATACATTTATTTGGGGGAACAATATTGATTGGTAATTGATAGAATTCCCAGCCCACTGTGAATTGTGAATAGCACCATTCCCTGGGTAGGAGGAACTCTTGATATCCCAACTCGTATTCTTTCTCTCATCATATTAACTTTGGAAAATGATATAATTTATATTTATTAAAAAAGTAAAACCTCAATGGATAACGTTGGAATAAAAGAGGGTTACCTTGGAGCTTTTCTACCTTATTACTTATATAGTTTAATTGTTAAAAATCAGTGTGCATAGAATACTCTGTGAAGCTTAAGGCAGAGAAACATTATAAACAACTGCAATACAATACCAATAATAAACTGTTTGATAACAAATTTTAGTACTCAAATATGTTATGATGTCTTTGAATTTTACAAATATCTTGACAGATAATGATGCCATTATTCTTATTTTGTAGATGAAGGAAACAAGGCTCCAAGAAATTAAGGAATGTGGCCAACTAAACCATGAGACTAGAATAATCTCTTCCACTCCTACTCCTGTGCCTATATGACTCAAAAAGTCTATCCTGAAAAATATTAATTAATGCAGAGTAGTGTTTTTAAAAATATATAACATTCAAATTATGCTTTTCCTTTGCTTTTGGTTTAGTTTAGTGTGTGTATTCTGTGTGTGTGTGTGTGTGTGTGTGTGTGTGTGTGTGTGTGTGTGTGAAAGTTATTTTTTCTATTGCTGTAATAAAAAAACCAGGATCTTGGCAACTCTAGAAGAAAGGGTTTGTTAGAGTCTTGATAACTGTGTGAAACATGAGTCCATGACCATCATAGTAGGAAGCATGGCAGCAGGAAGGCAGCCATGATGTTGGAGCAGTAGCTGAAAGCTTACATTTTGAAACAACAATCATGAAGCATACAGAGAGGGGCAAGCAGAAATAGAGAAACTAGAAAGATGTGGGTTTTTCAAACCTCCAAGCCATCCCCCAGTGGGCTCCAATAAGCGTTTATTTCTTAATCTTTTACAAATAGTTCTATAAACTAGAGAACTAACATTCAAATATAAGCGCTTATGGGGGTCTTCCTTCTTGATTTTCTTGTGTTTTGCAAATTGTATCTTGGGTATTCTAAGTTTCTGGGCTAATATCCATTTATCAGTGAGCGCATATCTAATGACTTCTTTTGTGATTGGGTTACCTCACTAAGGATTATATCCTCCAGATACGTCCATTTGCCCAAGAATTTCATAAATTCATTTTTTTAATAGCAGAATAGTACTCCATTGTGTAAATGTACCACATTTTATGTATCCATTCCTCTGTTGAGGGACATCTGGGTTCTTTCCAGCTTCTGGCTATTATAAATAAGGCTGCTATGAACATAGTGGAACATGTGTCCTTTTTACCAGTTGGAACATCTGGGNTATTTCCTTATTTCAACATATCCCTATCTCCAGGGTCACATTGGTTCAATTTGACAAATTGCTCTGCTGGCCCCATACAGTCCTACGATTCATTTTACATGAAAGCCTAATGCCATGATTTCAATACTGCTTGCTCTTATGTTTAGCCAAGTGGTAAGGGCCTGTACATTTGTGGTTTAACTTAGTCTTCTGTTTGTTTCCATTGTTGGCACTACTTACATGGTTACATTAGCATTTGTATTTAGAGGCAAAGTAAATTAACCTCATCTTGATGGTTAATGACTACAATTGTGTCCTTCTTTCAGTGATAGCTGGGAAAAGAAGAATGATTATTTTCTAGTCTTTCGCCAGAAAGTTGATACTGTAATTGAAAGTCTGGCTAGTAGTAACTGTTGGGGTGGAAATCCTGGCTTTGTGCTAGGTCAGTCTTTGGTCAGCATGTTTAGCAAACACTCTAGTCTGGTGGCAGGGCATCTTGTGTGGCCCTAAGTTAACCATAGATGCAGTTTTCTGAGAGACAAAGATTTTTTTTTTTATCATTTACCCAAAATATTCGAAAGGCAATGCTGGTGCATAGCATAAATAACTACAAACCTGATTTTAATTTATTGTCATGTGTGCAAATGAAGATATTTCCATAGATAACAGACAATTAGACCCAAGAGTATTTTGATCACTTGCTTTTTGATATAAAACCCATTGAAAACAACTCATGAAGCTAGAAGGAGATCGTTGCAGGGGTATATATGAAAGCATGGGGAGAAAAAAATAAAGAAAAGCATGAGAAACTAAAGCAACAGGCACTAGCGAGGGTTTGGGGCAGGTGGCACAATAGAGGTCAGTGGGAGAAAGGGACAAATCCAAATAAAATTTAATGACTCGTATGTATGAGAAAGCCAGAATGAAGCACATTTGAATGCTTACTTAGAAACTTAAATAATAATTTTTAAAAAGGAATGCTTGATCTGTACCCTCTGTCTTCAGAAGCTTCTGAACTTGAAGTCTAAAATTGCGGTCTTCAATCTATTTGGAATTTATTTTCCTAAGGTTTGCCTAAGATGCCCAGTTTTCCCAGCACTATTTGTGAATGATGTTTTGACATCTTTGTCAAAAATCAGATATACATACATACATACATACATAAATACATACATACATGGATTATATCTGGATCCTCAATTACATTGCATCAATCAATGGGTCTGCTTTCTGCCAGCCTAATAATATTTTTACTGTTCTGGTTCTCTAGTATGAACTGAAATCAGAAATGATGATACCTCCTGTGGTGTTTTTATTGTTCAGGATTATTTTGGCTATCTAAGGATTTATGGATTTTATGATTGTTTTTCTAATTTCTATACAAAGAACTTCATTGGAATTTTATGAGGATTATTTTGGATCTATAGATTGCTTTTGGTGGAACAACTATTTTAAATAAAAATCTGGTCACACAAGAGTTGGGACAAATGATCAGTAAGAGAAATCTCATGACTAAGACATTTCTGTACTACAGTTAATACATTATAACAGAAGACACAAAGTAAGAGTAGAAAAAAGTCTTTGCATACAATGTACCTGCTAGAAGAATACCATCTAGACTACTAAAAATAAAATAAACACCAAGAAAACAAAAATCCTAATTTAAAAATGGGCTATGGAACTGAACATAGTTCTCAAAAGAATAAATACAAGGAGCTAAGAAATACTTTTGAAGTATTCAATAACCATTGTCACTAGGGAAATGTAAACTTAAAATACTTTGAGATTCCATCTTAAAACAGTGGGATGCTTATGATTAAATAAGCAAATGTCTTGACTAGACTGTTGGCAAAGAGGTCGAGCATTCGCACAATGCTTTCAGAGGACCAGAATTCAGTTCCCAGTAGCTACAAAAGAAAACTCATAAATGCCTATAACTCCAACTCTAGGGGACCATTCTCTTCTGGCATCATGAGCACCTACACTCGTGTCCACAGACACATACACACATTTCTATATGTATACACACATACATTCACATATTCATACATGTATACAAACACATATACAAACACATAAATACAGAATAATTTTTTAAAAGAAAATAGGTGACAAAAAATACTGGCAAGGATGTAGAGAAAGGAGAGCCTCATTTATTATTGATAAGAATGAAAACTGATACAACCACTATGAAAATTATTGTGAAAATTCTTCAAAAAGCTAGAAGTAGATCTACCATTATCATTCATGTATGCAACCCTGAGTAGATACCCAAAAGACTCTGTATTATACCGCAAAGATAAACCCTTATTTATGTTCATTGCTACTCTATTCAACAAGAGATAAGAATGGAAAACTGCCAAGATGTTCAGCAACTAATGAGAGGATAAGAAAAATACAGTATCTCTTTAAAAATGGATTTTATTCAACTATAAAGAAAAATGAAATTAGATGGTAAACAAATAAAACTGAGAAAAATATACTGAGAAAAAAACAACCTAGACCTAGAAAGACAAACTGCATATTCTCTGTTTTATATGGGTACTAATATCAAAGCAGTTGAATTGTGTGTTTAAAATGCTGTAGCTCTAGATCTGGAAAACTGTAAAGGAGATATTGTATGTATGGGAGGGGTAATTAAATTTTTAAGAGAGGGAGAAAACAGTAAATATTAAGGCAATAAAGGGAATAATTGGGATTAGGTTTAAGTGGGGAGGGTGATAGATATGTAGGGAAATGGAGAACATGGGAAGGATAGCTAACTAACATTAAGGATAAATGTGAAAACCTACTGAATAGATGATAGGTTGATGATAGAGGGGGATATTATATGTCCATGAGGCAAGGTGTTTTTCTCTAAAACGATGAGTTGCCATATATAGTTGTCATGTGTAAAACAAATCCAGTGCCTGATGCAGGACACCTTTCTTTTAATTGTTGTCAGGACAGCTCCTTGAACCCTCCATACAACGAAGGTTATTACCACTGCTCTTGGTTGCCTACCAGAACTTTATGATAGGATTCTATTCTCCAAGACACCACACACTTCAGTCAAGTACTTGGAAATACCAAGCTGGTGCTAACTTGGAAACTTTAACCCTACTGGCTAACCTTCACAATACCAGAAGTTATTCAGGATGTTAGAACAAAAAAATTATCAACAGTCTTATCTAGTTGTGAACCCTGGGAGCTACAGCAATGATTAGTCTAGTAAGATATGGCCCATGAATAAAATAGTAGCATGAATATTTTAGAGGTGGACAGCCAATTTCTGGTTGCATTTAAGGTCCATTCCCCAGGACATATCTTATGCCAATACAGAAAACCTGGCCAAAAATCCATGAGTTAGATCCCCTAAATGTGAGCCTACTATTATTGTGCTAAACAGACAACATATCCACCTGCCTTTAAATACATATCTGTATTACAATAAATTAGTACAACACTCAGTCCTCATCAGAGAAGCATCTTTATTCAATGAGAACACCATAAAAGATGTGGCAGCATTTTCTCTTCTAGATATCACAGGATCATTACACACATGAATTCACAGCCTATACAAGACCATCACAAAATAAAGTTAGTCAACATCCATCATGTATGAGGGAAGAAGACATGAGCTCCCATGACCGTTGACAGTTGATGGCTTCTAGAGAAGAAAAAGCTTTGGTTTGTTTGGTTTTAGGAATGTGGTCCATGGTGAGTTCACTATGCTCCAGGTGATGAGCCAGAAGCCATGCATATATGAGCAGCACTAACTGAACTCAGTGCATTATATAAAATAAAAATGAAAAAGAAGGCATGAAAATGGGAGACATGAGAAGAGTTGGAGTGACGTGTGACATATTGTATGCATGTATGAAATTCTCAAAGAATAAATTAAAAATATTATGTTTCAAAAAAGAATGCTTGAAGGCTTTGTGCTAGTATACAAAGGTTCTACTTCTTTCTCCCTCATAAAGTTTAGAGTCCAATGGTGTATAACTACACGGAATGGAAAAATCACAGTTCTGCTACATCAACTCCAGTAGTGACAAGCTGGACAGGCCCCCCAAACCTGGGTGCTGTCCCTAAGCCAAACGTTCATTGAAACTTAGTCTACTGGAATCGTGGCATCCTGTATTATGAATGCTCCAATGTCCTTGCTTTAATTGGTAAATGGATCTGTGTGCTTTTCCTTAATATTGCTTTATTATAAGTGCCTCTATTTGATATATAGCTAAGTTAGATTCTAGGCAGTCCTTGAGCCGACCCTGGAAGTGGATAGCTAAGTCACTGCCCTATGCAGGAATTTACCATTATCTAAGAATAAGGAAGTTTGTGATCTAAGGAGGAACCAGAGTAGATACTTAGAACTATAGATAGCTGAGTTACACCCATACACAAGTATTTACAATGGCCCAGGGAAACGGTGGACTATATAATAGACTAGAATAAGAACTATGGCAAGGATCCCTTGCCCAGGGCTTCTAAGTTTAAGCTGACTTTAGGTGAGGCTGTTTTTGATCCTGGTTGTTAACATTGAATTTTATCCCAGCTGATTCCTGCCAGTCCTTCTGTGTTTGCATTCCTCTGTTTTGTTTAAGAATTCCGAAACCTCATTGTACCTTGCTGGTGTGTCACCTAACTTCCCTATTTTCTTCTGTATAAAAAAAGTTTGATGCTCGATTTGACAAATTACATTCAGATCCACACTCCCTTGTGTCAAGTCTGTTTGTCACCCCAATTCCCTCTATGCCCATCTGCCGGAACCCCTGATTCCCACGGATTGAGGTGGGCCGATTAGGCCTGGTCCATGGCAGAGTTCAAGGAAGAATGGCCTGCAGTCACTCCACAAAATCTTAAGATCGGGATCCTGCAGCGTAGTCAACATTCAAGAGACTTAGAAAAGACAAAATGAGCCACAAAAGGGATATTTAATGAATCAGTATATAAAATGAGGTTAAAACACTTTATGGAGTAATACTCGAAAAAAAGTTAGCCATTCCTGCTTATATCATGATTTCACAAAGACCAACTTAACTGATGAGGCTGAGATGTTATGAAGGCAAACAATTGATGGTTTAGATGTTTTTGTTTCTCTTATAAACTTGTCAGAAATAATATCCCCAGATCATACTTTCTCGTGTTTTACCCAGTGCTTACAGAATAAAGACCTGAACTATTTTCATCAACTCTTTCCCTTTTACTGACTAATATACATTTCTGGGTACCTGTTTTATGTAAATTTCCTATGAAATCCAGATGATTGGCAGATTAAAATCTTGATGCTTTTGTTTTGGAGTTAGAACTTACTGACTGATATATTCATATATATATATATATATATATATATATATATATATATATGAATGAGGATCATTACCTGTTGACAAGTTGACAGTGCCTAAAATCACCTGGAATGGGCCTGTGGACATGCCTGAAGTGGGGTGAGCTTGATAATGTTATTTGTTGTAAGAAAGCCCATTCTAATAGGCATAGTCATAAAATAACAGGCATAAAACCTGGATGATATAAAGTACAGAAATTACAAAAACAACTGATTGCAATTGGAACATCATATCAGCCTTCTGGTCTTGAATATCTGATAGGACTTTCATGAAGCAGGAATTATTAAGGACTTGATTATCCTGTCTTGGCAGAGCTTTGCTGTTAAATTCCCTGCATCAATTTGCCTGTTTTGAACAACAATCTGTCTGCAGATGAAGTTGGGGCATTTTCTTTGCCCAGTGGCTAACTTGCCACAATTGAAGCCATCTGCAAAAAGAGAGCCTTTGATACTTAACATCTTCTTCCAAGTCAAATGGGGTGCTACCAGGATCTGACATGTCTCAATGTCAAAAAAGTCTTAAATTTATATATATATATATATATATATATATATATATATATATATATATATATCTTTAAATGACATATTTTGTGAGTGTCTGGGGTTTTTGAAGACTGTTGTGACCTGCGAGACCCCAGAACTCTAAGAACCACTGACCCGATGTAGTGAAACAAGAGAGTCTTTTATTAATTCGAGTCAGACTCCCATGGAAAACCTTCCCACTGCACAGGAGAGGAGTACAACCTTGAGCCTAGGGGTTTGGTGGTTTTATACATGCATAATCAGGGATTCTTTAAATTTTAGGGTGACAGGGGGAGGAGACATCTTTCAAACACAACATCATTTGATCAGCAGGCAGTGGGGCAGAATCGCTCAACTGGGAGGTGGTACTCTTCTGACCTGGAAAGTAACTTTATGGTGCTCTCAGGAACTAGTATATTTTTACAGCTAGCCACAGCTGTCTGTGGATGCTATATTACCCTTCTCAAACATATGGCCCAAACATAGGACCCTTATCTCTTCAAGGATGTTTGGTCTTCCCTCTTTCCAAGGACAGGCACCAGCTTCACTGGGAAGTGCTTAGCCATCTATCAGTGAGAGTGCCAGCCTTGGGAACACAGGGCTGAGGGAGGTTGCCATTTGTCTATTCTCAAGCCAGCGCCAGCATCTTTTGCAATGGGGGGGTGGGGGGGATGTTCATTAGGGATATGAAAATGGAGATAGCAATATTCTGGCACCTGATCAGGTCCTTTCTGAAAGGCCAGGGAGGGGAGGGGATCCCTTTGTTAGCTGCAGGAAAGAACAGGGGGAGGTGAAGTTCTGTGAGCATCAAGAAAGCACAGAAGTAGGCCGCTTTCATCTCTTCAAGACCATCTATCTATTCAAAAAGAACAGCTTCATTATGTTGTCAGCTGATCAGAAGACTAGGAACTGTAAAGTCCGATCTGCCTCCCCCATCATCTGGTAGCAGGAGAGTTTAGAGGAAGAGGCTGACTGAATAGCGAGATGGGGGTGTTCCAAGGTTCTTTGCCCAGCTTTGGCTATCATGTCTTTCCACAGATCATATGCTCCTCTGAATGTTTGTAGGATTTCAAGTTTATGAAATCAAAGGTCACCAACCAGATGAACAGGCTTTCTATGCATAGGTCCACTCTTTAAAATTTAGCTTCAAACCATCCTGGAGTAAATTCTTGGTGTTTTCTTGAAAATCAAAATAAGTACTTTGCAGTTTTGGAAATTTATATTTGTTTTCTCCAGATCTCAAAGAGTTTTGGTGTTGGCTTTGTATTTAATAAGGTCTTGAGTCTAGTTTTGGCATTGAAAATCATGTAGTTTGAAAATTAGTTAAAGAAAGCAATTCATGTAAACTAAATGCAAAATCTCAAATCTAAATAAATCTCAGTAAAACATCGAATTTTAAAGGAAGGTTTGGTAAGAGTTTGAAAGGGTTTGAATAGAGATTTAAAAAAAAAAAATTAGTAAAAAGAAATGAAGTTCAATTTTCCTAAGCAAAATCTGATCCCTGAGATTCCCAACTAATCGATGTCCACAAAACCAGAACAGCCCTGGTTCAAACAAAGGTCAGTGACTAGTTTCCCCCCAAGTTTGGACAAACACTGGCACTCTGGTTCAGTGTGAAAGACTGAAGACTTGCTTCCTCTGGGGAATCCTGAGGAAATGTCATCAAATATTCTGAAGGCTGAGTGGCCAAATATTAACCTCAGTTTATATCACAGAAGCCAAAACCCAAAACCCAATGAAACCAGTGAGCTTCTCTGCTGTCTATTCCAAGAAAGGTAAAAACAAAAAGATCATGAAATAGTGATCTATAAGCAACATTGTGTGAACCAGCAGAGAAAATTAAATGCTTTCAAACCATTGAAAATCAACCTTTCCCAGGCTTACTCTCACTGGCTAGGCAGTCAAAATCAAATAAAAATGTATGTAACCTTCAGGGTTGGAATTTGCTTTAATTTTCTGCAGACTGTGCTCTATTACAAACACAAGTTCATAAAGGGACAAATTAAAATTTATTTTTTCTTTTTTGATTAAAATAATTTCACCTCTCCTTGAGAAGCACTCTTTAGGAGCTTTAGAGTGTCTTTCTAGTTCTATGAAAATAAACTCCAAAAATGTTTCAACAACAACAAAAGCAAGCAATCAGCTTTTATAGAAAGAACCTACACACTTTGAAAGGCATCTTTGCACTGCTGGGTGGGATATGAACTTAGGAGCCCACCAGTGACTTCCAGATGTGTCCAGAAAGCCCCCCTGTCACCAGCAATTGCTCATGGTGATTTGGTCCACTGGGTTACTAATCCTGCACAGGGAGACGTTGTGTCTTGCTGTCAGACCTGTCAGTGGCACCAAGCTAAAATCAAAACTCATCCAAGTAGCAGCTGACCCTCTTTTTACTGCTTATGTGCTTATGCATGGTTCATTTCCTTCCAGGGGTCAGAGTGCCAAAGTCAATTCTCCCAGCTCATCTCCATCACATCACAAGCTTTCCTTTGTCTCCTTTCAGGCTCCACTGAGCTCTGCCAGAAAAATCGATTCTCGAGTTCCTGCAGTGATTAAATCCCTTTTTCTGCTAGTAACTCTAGAGGGTCTCCCATTTGTTGTCAGTGGGCTATACGTGTTGTTTTAGTAACTTGCTCTTGTAGTGTTTTTTTCATGGAAAGGACATTCCTTTTGTCATTTTTCATGTCTTTAATCCTTCCTTTCTCATCATCTTTAGCTAGATGGTGTCCTCTGGGTATATGTTTCAAACAAGAGAATTTTATAAAAAGAAATTTGGTTAATTGAGGCTGGAATACACTTTTTTTCAAAACAAGAAAACAATTTTTAGGCCAATTAAGTAAAATAAGGTTTCTTTGAAATTACAAGTCATGAATGTGACCATCCTCAGGGAAGAAGAGGTTCAGAGAACTACAAGTGAGCATGAGGACGGTCCCCAGGAAAGCAGAGGTGTGGCATAGAGTGGATCTCTGCATTAGTTGTTCTACATTCCTTTCAATGTACATATGAGAACACGTGATATCATCATGATAGGTTATATCTGATCCAGCTGCTCTTAGCCTCTGTCTCTCTCCCTTTCCCTCTCCCTCTCTCTCTCTCCCTCCCTCTCTCTCTTTCTCCCTCATTGGTTGTCCCCTTTTCCCTGACCCTATCTCACCTCCCTGTCTTTCCTCCTCTCCTTCCTTTGTGCCTCTCCTTCTCCTTTTCCTCCTTCCCCAATCCCTCCCTATATCCAACTCTCTCCCTCTCCATGTCCCAGTCACTCTCCCTGTGCTTCTCCCATTCATCCTTAACCTCTTCCTCCTTCTCCTCCTTCCCCTCCCTCCCTTTCTCCATCACCCGATTTCTCGAAAGGCCAAATATACACTGCAGTGGCAAAGACAGTGAGTATGAGTTCCTCCATTTTTAATTGTTCTATCTTATATGTATTACACGTTTTAGTTAACAAGTCTAAATGAGAATGAGTAGGGCGGCTCAGAGATTACCAACATACAAAACCAGGTATGCCAAAATGGACACAAAATTATCAGAACCTGTAGCAACCTCTTCAGCTGGATATGGAGGAAATGGAGTTATGACTGGAAACATGAAGAATAACAAGTTAGAGCCTATGAAAAATGCATACTTCTAATACTGCCTTCTGTCGAGCTCTCTGTTGGCTAAACTCAGCTGGAAACTGAGAATACAGTCTATGATTTGTCAGGATCCCTGTCACTCATAGAGGACAGCAAGGAATGAATCTAGCAGCAAGAGAAAAATGAGTGTTGCAGCTCCAAACTCCTTAGTTCCTAAAGCTACACCTACTACAAACCCTTTCTCAAAACACCATCACACCAAACAGGTGAATGAATTATACCTTTGAGCTCAATCAGGGTTCCTACAATTGTAACATCCTATGGTGGCTCAGTCCAAAACAGGATGTCAATTTGTTGTTCTCAATGGCATCACCCAGATAACATATTTACTGCACCAATTGGATAGCCCATCTAAGAATGTTCTTGATATCCTACTAACCATAATGCGAAGTATCACAGGTACTGAAGACATACAAAGCTCTTAAAGTACCATAGGGAAGATCAGGTAGTTCAAATCAAATGACAGCATAGAAAGGATGGTGGTTCAGAAGGTGTGAAATGTGATGGATGTGAACAGACAAAGAAAACAGTCAAGCAATGTTCTTCCTTGCTCTATGACAGGGAGGGCAGAACTTGGTGTGGTCAGAAGTTGTAACTCAATAAGAACTATAGAGGTCAAGAATCAGATGAGGAGAAACATTTAAAATAAATATATAAATCAAAAGCTAAATATCAGGCAATAGAGCAAATAGAAGAACTAGACATAATGCTTTCAATGTCATAATTGTGTGTTTTGGGTGAGATACTATTTAACATCGTTTTAGTGAGATATAATTGGATATCTTTATTAAAAAGAGCATCCCAAAATATTTTAAATAGAATAGGCAGCCCAGGCTGGCCTAGAACTCATGATCGTCCTACCTCTGCCTCCTTCAGCAAATCCTACTGGTGTGTGCCACTAGAGAAAGTACCCAAGGAGCCCTTGGTCTTGAGGAGATTATATGCCCCAGTACAGGGGAATGCCAGGGCCAGGAAGCAGAAATGGTGGGTTGGGGAACAGGGCAGGGGGAGGGTATAGGGGGCTTTGGGGGTTAGCATTTGAAATGTAAATTAAGAAAACATCTAACAAAAAATAAAATAGGCAATTTATGATACAGGTACTACAAGATTACCATAGTCTAGCTATACTTAATGTAGAAAAAATTAGTATTGATCTTTCTTTTTGTTATTTATTTTATAGTGTCTGTTTTTTCATTTTGGTTTTGGAATTATTAATACACACTGTCCATTTGTATACTGAACTCTTGGCCAGTGCCAAATACATAGCAAAATAATGTTGACTTAAATCGATTGGCTGGGCTTGTAAGATATATCAGTACATAAAGATAGTTGCTGCCAGACCTGAATGACCTGGATTTGTTCTCCCAGAAAGCACATGGTAGAAAGAACTGATTCTTATAAGTTGTGTTCTGACCTCCACATATATTCCTTGGCATGCAGAAATATGTGCACACATACACAATAAATAAGTATTAAATAAATAAATAAATAAATAAATAAATAAATAAATAAATAAATGAAATAAGTTTAATGGCTACCTTCTCATTTAAGAAAACAATATACCTAATCTTAGGGAAAAGCCATAGTCAAAACACAGGTGCAGTGAGTGATACTGTTGTGTAAAATTACCATTTGAAAACACCTGCTGCGATTCTTTCACATGGTCTATGTTTTAAAATCATTGCAAGGAACTAATGAATCTGGTGCTGCCAAAATTTCTGATTTATGTGTGTGGGATCAGGGCAAGTAAGCAGGATCAAGGCAAGGTCAAGATCTCCACTTGCCTACATGATTTAACTCTGAGGATCAGAATCAGAAACTAACATTCTTGACCACTGTTCCAAACGTAAAGCCCAATACCAGGAAACTCTGGTCAGACAGACTTTGGGACAGTTATAGCTACTTCTTCTGAGGGCTGAATCTTGCCCGAACACACAACAATTAGCATATGTTTTCCTATCATTTTGCCACAGACTGTAGTAGTACAGGCTCTCAACAGTATTTGCTGAAATAACCATTTTGCTGAAATCACAGGCTCTAAAGTTCCAAAAGCTGTGTGTGTGCAATGATGAAAGTATTCTTATATACAAGCAAACAAAGGAAATCAACAGCTCAATTGCTAGAGTGCCTGCTCGAGTTCATCCACTCTATCAATTCTCAATAGGCATTACCAACCACACAGGCCTCTATCTGAGAAAGGGTCTGAGGAAACCCTAGATAAAACAATAGACTTTACTCAACTATTCCAGAGCAAAATGATAAATGTGTGTGGACGTGCTTTAAAAGGTTAAAAACAACTAAATCATTGCACTGTGATGCAAAATAAAAAGAAAATAAATAATATTATTTAATCTCTAAAGTACTAGTACCCAACGAAGAAGTTAGCAACTTTTAGCTATAAGTTTTTGTGTTGGCTCTCTGCCGGTCTTAGGGAGCTTATATAGAGAGATCCAGATTTGAGTTCTCATGTAAAGGGAATCCTTGTTATTCTCCCTGAGAACTTACAATAGGAACTTCATCAACAAGGGAGCGAAAATAGCCAAAAAACTAAAGAAATTACCTTTGATAAAATAATGTCACTCTACCCTTTTCTACAATGGTCGCTCCAAGTTAATATCAACGTCTCTCTTGACCCATAGTGCCAAAATCAGTTCTGACAATCATTAACTGCTTCTGTGTACAACAACCAAGCTTGCAATATAAACACAGCAAATCATTCTGCATGAGAAACTGCAAAGCTTTCCAAAGTTCTATTCTATGAAACCATTCGACGTAGTCTTAAAGATGCATTTATATAGAAAAGGAGATTTTATATAATATTTATAAATATGGAAGATGGGGAATTTTAGGGAAATTGGTACATATACACAATTGTGTAAGTTTGGCAAGCTCAAAATCTGATGGGAAGGCCAAATCCTGAAACAGAAATGAGCTGAATTGGAATCCAAAAGCAGTCAGCTGTATAAGTGAGAAGGAGAATATTGCAAATGAAGTTCAGAGCAGCTGCTGGGGAGTTCCCTCTTGCTTAGGTGCTAGTGTGGGAAGTCAGCTTTGTGATCGTCATATACACAGAACCAGTTGGTCTATTAATTGACAGGTAAATCCTATTAAAACTCACCATGGGAAATAGAATAGTATTTAGTCAGATACCTAAAACCCTCAGCAGATTGTCTAAGGAAAAATCCTATGATACATTTTAAGAGCGATGTCCAGAAAAAACAGATCTTCAAGATGACAATCCCTGACAAATACGCAGGTAGGGATTGGGGTCAGGGAGAAGGAGGAGAATGCAGGTAGTGGTTGACAAGTCAGGAGGCAAGAGGCTGGCTTCAAGGAAATTCACTGAAAATACAGCCTTCCATAGACAGCACATCACATGAACACCAATTCAAAGTTCTAGAGCTCTGTCCTTCTCTGTACTGATAGGATAACCCAGAGACTGCAGGATTTGATGAGGTCCAAGAGTCAAGTAAAGAGAACCTTTTCATGGCCTTCATACATGGTATCCTTCTTCACTCTGTCTGAGCTTTCTCTGGAATCCCAGAATAAATTACACAAGAAAGACTGCATAGAACTTATGAATACGTACATGGGAAATGAGAAAAAACCCAGTGCTCCTAGGATTGTATTACACAATTGGGGGCACCATTTGAGAAGGTTACTGGAAAGGTTTTTGTAAGAGTGGTTCAACATTCTCCCCCCTTGCTTCCTCCCCATTCCATGCCCTCACACACCATAAAACCATGCTGCCACATTAACTGCCTGACCAGGCATTTAAAATTGAAGCTTCTGTTCTCATGCATAAGTCAACAAATGGAAATGTTCCCTTTGCATTTGTAAGAAATTATTTCAGTCACACATTATGACTTATTTGATTATCAATTCATAGGTTGAATGTTGTTTTTCCCATGATGAAACATATTACCAAAAAAATGTACAATTTAGCTGGAAGTCCATGGAGAAGCTAGTGGAATTCAAATATGAACGAATCCAAAAAGTCCATGAAAGAGAACAAACACATTTTATTTTACAAGTCCCCTGGTTCTCCTAGTCTGGATAGCTGTTTTAATAGTCCCCATGTAGTTGCCAGTGTTTACACTGCTGCAATCTTTCCATTATGACCCAGCTACACTGGCCTCCCTGGACTTTTTATCTTGCCCTGGACATAGGAGATTTCCAGGAACTCAAAGATGTCCCTAATTATTAATTGGTCACTATAATCTATATTTGAAACAGTCTATTCTTTATTTCCACCAATCTCCCTAAGGCCTTAATTGTGGCTACTCCTTAAAGATTTAGAGAAGTAGATTTTAAAATATATTGCATAGTTTTAAAATACATGCAATAATTAATTTGAATGTCAAAAATAATAGGGGAATATGACCAAGCAATATTCACCCTTTTCTCTTTCAGGCCTTCATTCAATGTTGTGATCCTCTATTATGCAAGGAAATAAGAAAGACTCCATGACACTCAGGAAAATGGAAGCATCTCCCACTCTAGCATGATTCTTGTGACACTATCAATCACAGGGGTGTGAGTAGTAGGTGACACACCCCTACCATTCCATGGCCAAGGAATTGGGTCAGAGGCAAGAAGTCAAGCAGCTGGCCAATAAAAGCAGTTAACCTCTCAGTGTTCTTTTTTCCATATCTGGGAGGAGAGACTTGATTTTTATGTCATAGGTTTAAAGCACCTGTTTCTAGCATTGTTCTTGGCTGAGTTGACATATTTTTATCTTCAGCAGGAGAAAATGAGTTTAAACGATACCCAGCAGGAGTGCAGGAAAAGCAGGGGGAGATTTAGTTTTTAAATACCTGCAAGTTCATGTCTGAGGCATGTTTCTTGGATTCTTTCCATGTAAAAGTGTAAAGCTCTCTTTTACACATGTGTTAAAATTGGTCTTCTGCCACTTTGGATAGAAAAGGACCAAGCAGTATTCTGTGTGTAAGATCATTTGTTGTGAGATTTCTATTTGCCCCATTATTCTGAAGCAGTCTTCAACAATGAGGTGTTTTTTACAAACGCAGCTGGAACTTCTCATTTTTATACATATGTCACATAGAAGGAAGACTAACTCATCTTATTCTGTTCAGTTGAGTACAGGCATGCTCAGTTTAGCTTCCTTCTTTCTTTCTTGAAAGCCAGCATACTTCAATGGGAATCTCACCCCTGTTTCTCCATGCAAAGTTCACTTAAGTCTTATCTTCATAACTGAAGCCTACTGTGACATGACTGTAAAGGGAGCTGAATCCTCTTATTTGTGATTAGTATGGGCAATAATAATAGTATGCTTACTTTCCCATCAAGATAACCACTTTCTTCAACTTACTATATATAGTGAAAATAGCTAATGTATACCATTCTTCATGCATATGCGAAGAATTGATCGTCACAGCAGTCATCTGGTATAGAGCACTCTAGTTATTCTAATTGCTCATACAAAGAAGTGTGGTACAACAAGTCTAGGCTAGGCTGCCTAGGTTAGATTTCTGTGACTCTGATATAGGTCATGTCACTCTGGANAAAAAAAAAAAAAAAAGAAGGGCCATTTGCTGATCTTTGACAAGGGAGCTAAACTATCCAATGGAAAAAAGACAGCATTTTCAACAAATGGTGCTGACACAACTGGCGGTTATCATGTAGAAGACTGGGAATTGATTCATTCTTATTCCTTGTACTAAGGTCAAGTCTAAGTGGTTGAAGGATCTCCACATAAAACCAGAGACACTGAAACTTATAGAGGAGAAAGTGGTGAAAAGCCTCGAAGATATGGGCACTGGGGAAAAATTCCTGAATGGATCAGCAAAGGCTTGTTCTGTAAGATCAAGAATTGACAAATGGGACCTCATAAAGTTGCAAAGCTTCTGTAAGACAAAAGATACTGTCAACAAGACAAAAGGGCCACCAACATATTGGGAAAGGATCTTTACAAATCCTAAATCAGATAGGGGGCTAATATCCAATATATATAAAGAACTCAAGAAGGTGGACACAAGAAAATCAAATATCCCCCTTAAAAAGTGGGGCACAGAGATAAACAAAGAATTCTCAACTGAGGAATACCGAATGGCTGAAAAGCACATGAAAAAATGTTCAACATCTTTAATCATCAGGGAAATGCAAATCAAAACAACCCTGAGATTCCACCTCACACCAGTAAGAATAGCTAAGATCAAAAATTCAGGTGACAGCAGATGCTGGCGTGGATGTGGAGAAAGGGGAACACTCCTCCATTGTTGGTGGGAATGCAAGCTCATTCAACCACTCTGGAAATCAGTCTGGCGGTTCCTCAGAAAATTGGACATAGTACTACTGGAAGATCCTGCAATACCTCTCCTGGGCATATATCCAGAAGATGTTCCATCTGGTAATAAGGACACATGGTCCACCATGTTCATAGCAACCTTATTCATAATAGCCAGAAGCTGGAAAGAGCCCAGATGTCCCTCAACAGAGGAACGGATACAGAAAATTTGGTACATTTACACAATGGAGTACTACTCAGCTATTAAAAACAATAAATTCATGAAATTCCTAGGCAAATGGATGGATCTGGAGGGTATCATCCTGAGTGAGGTAACCCAATCACAAAAGAACTCACATAACATGTACTCACTGATAAGTAGATATTAGCCCAGAAACCTAGACTACCCAAGATACAACTTACTAAACACATGAAACTCAAGAAGAATGAAGATCAAAATGCGGACACTTCGCCCCTTCCTAGAATTAAGAACAAGGCACACATTGAAGGAGTTACAAAGATCAAATGAGGAGCTGAATCTAAAGGATGGACCAACCAGTGACTCCTGCAGCCGAGGATCCATCCCATAATCAGCCACCAAACATAGACACTATTGCATATGCCAGCAAGATAGTGCTGAAAGGGCCCTGATATAGCTGTCTCGTGGGAGGCTATACCAGTGCCTGGAAAACACAGAAGTGGATGCTCTCAGTCAGCTATTAGATGGAACACAGGGTTCCCAAGGAAGGAGCTAGAGAAAGTACCCAAGGAGCTAAAGGGGTCTTCAACCCTATAGGTGGAAGAACAACATGAACTAACTAGTACCCCCAGAACTCATGTCTCTAGCTGCATATATAGAAGAAGATGGCCTAGTTGGCCATCATTGGGAAGAGAGGCCCCTTGGTCATGCAAACTTTATATGCCCCAGTACAGGGGAACGCCAGGGCCAATAAGGGGGAGTGGGTGGGGTGGGTAGGGGAGCAGAGTGGGGGATGGGGAAGGGTTTAGGGGATTTTCGGGAGAACATGTGAAATGTAAATGAAGAAAATATCTAATAAAAATTGGAAAAATAAAAAAGATGGGCCATTTGCCATTTTCAGTACTCTATTCATTATCTTCTTTTTGTTTAAAATTTAATTTATTCCAAGAACAGTTTGTTTAAAGTTTTCTTAAAATTTCCAACATGTAGATGAGAGTGGGTGCAGAGAGTCTAAGTTGGAAGTCTCCATTGGTTCCCTCCCCTCTGAGTGGTGAATCCTGTGGAAAATGGGGAGGAAAGATTATAGAGTCAGAGAGGATGGAGGACACCAGGATAACATGGCTCACTAAAAATCTAAGTGGGGCTCATATGGGCTCATAGAAACTGAAGTGGCAAGCACAGGCCCTGCAGGCATCTACACACATTCTCCACAAATATACTATGGTTGTTAGCTTGGTGTTTATGTAGGACTCATAACAATGGGAGATGGTATGTCTCTCTGACTCTTTTGCCAACATCGTGTGACTCTGTTTCTTCAATTTTTTGCCTTGTCCAGCCTCAACATGAGGGCTTTTGCCTTATCTTATTATACATTGTTTTGTTGTGTTTTGCAAGATGTCTCTTGAAAGCCAGCTCCTTTCTGAATGGAAACAAAGGAGAAGTAGATCTGGTAGAGAGAGGAGATGTTAGAGAGCTGGGAGGAGTAGAAGGAAGGAAAACTAAAGTCAGGCCATATTGTATGAGAGATGAATCTATTTTCAAGAACTATGAAAAAAAAAAATCCCATCACTGATATAATTGAAGTCTCAGGGAAAGTTCCTACTTTCAAGATACACCCAAAGAAAAGCAATGTTAAAGTTCCACAAGTATTAAGGTTCTATTTAATGTATATGATATTTTAATATGTCACACCTATACTAAGCAAAACAATTTAAATTCATAGCCCTCAAGCTCTTTTGTCTTGGTTAATGGTGAACCCTAAAAGTGTCACTGTTGGTTTTATACTGCCTGTTATAGTGTTTTGAATACTTCAATGTGTTCAGTATGCAATTGTCTATGTACCCCTTGGTTAAATTTAATAAGTAGCAGAGAGTTGCCTTGGGGGAGAAGGGGCTAGAGGTGGTCAGTTAGGAATGTATGGAAAGCTACCCACAGACTGCCCATTTCCTATTAGAATAAATGAAAATTTTCTTCAAGTTTCAGATGAGTCTGTAACTTATAAAGAAGCTATAAATCCCTGAAAGGTAAACACCAATATGAACTCACTGGGGCATATGTCTTTCCCTCATCCTATAAAGAGAAGTGTGACGGACTGTATAGTTTTAGCCTCCCTCAGGGTATTGCTGGAACACTTGTTGAAGAGAACTATCTTACAATGTGATCTTTTCCTGTGGCAGAACCCAAGACATTCTAAAATATCACAGACTTAATGTGGGGGAGGAGGTGGTAGTTGATAGATTCTGTAATTAGTACTTTTGTTAATATGAAATCCTAGCAGAACCATGACTGGCTTCATTATATTGGTGACACCTTCTTGGTTCACTAGGTAATGAACACCAGGTAGGAGAATCCTCAAAGTATTGAACCCTTAAGTATGACTTTTCCTGATCCATGCAGAGGCAAAACAGAGCCATAATATTCTTAAGCAATTCCTTTAGCAGTGTATGGTAGACACAACAATGTCTTAAAATGTATCAATTCCTTAGCCTCCATAACCCTTAGATACATTGAAATGTGTGAAGCATGTGGATTTTTGGTATCAGTCAAAATCAAGTCTGTTTATTACAAGGAATTGGGACATATAATTATGGAGGATGAGAAGTCCCAGACTTTGCAATATACAAGCTTATTGGTCAAGGGAAGCTAGTCATGGGATCTAGCCTGAGACTAGTGATCTTAAATCAACAGGATTTTATACATAAGTCCTGGGTTTTATTACATAAATCTTCATCTGAAGATTAGAGATAAGATGCCATGTGAAAACTGTATCTTGTCTGTTATGCAACTATTTCCTAGAGATTAAAATATTCACTCCTGTTGGCAAGGGTTGTATGAGTAAAGACCATGCAGTGCCGAGTGTGAAGCTCACAGAACCAGGGATGCTAATCAAACATGTAAGATTCAAGAGACCTTTCCATGGTTGTAGGTGCAGTAACCGTGCTCTGAGAGAGGGCCAGGAACAATGTTTGCAGGATGAGCAGGGAGCACCAGCTATACAACTTCCTGTGTCATTACCCATAACCTAATTACAGAGAGGCAGCTAATGAAGAGTCATCATGTTCCTGTTAGGAGCCCCAGTGAACTCATCAGTTCACCAACAGAAACCATTTCTTCAGACTGTTATTAGTTTCCTTTTTGTAGTGAATAGTTATTTTTTAAGTACCCCCATGAAAAGTCACATAACGTACATTGTACGTAACTACACCAAATTGCCTAGAATTCAGTAATTTACAAAGAATGAAAGCTTATTTGACTCACAGTTGTGAAGGTTTGGGAAACACAAAACACAACACAAGCATCTTTCAATTATTTTACAACAACCATTCCGATACATATAGCATAGGAGATGGCATTACAACCATTCCGATACATATAGCATAGGAGATGGCATTACAACCATTCCGATACATATAGCATAGGAGATGGCATTACATGTGGACACAGAGCAAGCTTGCACGCACAGGCCTTCTTTCCTCTTTTTTTATAAATTAAATTTATCTTTTAGATTTTATATTCTTTTTGTATTTATATGATTTACCCAATCTCTCTGAGATGCTAAACCTACTCCATCTTGGCACCAGCCTCGATCTTCAAAGAAAAAGACCCTGAGAATTTAACTGGCAGCTGAACCCAAGCTATACCTACATATCAAAAAGTACCCCATGGCTTGTCCTTGGCTGATATCCCAGAATTACTCTCTAACTACTTCCTAGCAGCAGTCAATCAAAGATTACTCTGATTGTTCCAGATATTCTTTCAAACTGTTGGAGATTGTTCATGGTTTTGCTTCAAAGCACCCACCTGTTGGCTTAAACCCCCTTGCTTGCTTGCCATTTTCTATAAAACCTTATCTTGGTGAGGGCTTGGAGGTGCTCCATCTTACCATCCTGCAGAGTCCAAGCTCGAGCTTGTAATAAAAAGAGACCCTCCTGGGATTACGTTGGAGTTTGCTCCTTGGAGGTCTTTTTGGGTTCATGAAAAGTCACATAACGTACATTGTATGTAACTACACCAAACTGTCTGGAACTTAGTAATTTACAAAGAATGAAAGCTTATTTGACTCACAGTTGTGAAGGTTTGGAAACACAAAACACAACACAAGCATCTTCCTGGCACATCTCCTCTCTTCATCCTCTGCCATGTCCTCCTACTTCATTTCAAATAGATGATTCTCTTTTTCTTGAATTATTGTCATATATGTGTATATGCTTTATATTTCTTGCATACAAAATAACTACATTAAAATGCAACTAAATGTATACAACAAAAATTTGGACTAACAAAATTTTATAGAAATGTGTCAGACAGTTGATTATTATACGTATTGTAATCATTCTGAATTTTGAAATCTTCATAGAACCAATTAACTTTCAAAATGTTCATAAGAAAAAATATAAATATAACCTTTTGAAACAATTTAGCCTTGCCCGTGTGTGTGTGTGTGTGTGTGTGTGTGTGTGTGTGTGTGTGTTTGTGTATGCCATCTCCTATGTTATATGCATCGGGATGGTAGGATGGTTGTTGCAAAATAATTGAAAGATGCTTGTGTTGTGTTTTGTTTCCCTAACCTTCACAACAGGAGTCATTTTCTTAAAACAAAACCCTCAAATTGTATAAGCTGTAGATCAGTGAAATCAGAATTCATGCCCATTTCGATATCATATATATTCCCCTCTATGTCAACCCAGCCTCAATCATAAAATTGACCAGGGTCTGGTTTTCATAAATAGAACTACCTTATAAAGGACATGAAGATCAACAGTCAACAGCAGAAGATCAAGATACACACACACACACACACACACACACACACACAAAACCAGGTAAGTTTTTGTTTCTCATGAGTTCTCCATCAAACACACCATACTGTCCCTCCTTCTTGGTCTTCAAACACTGTACTTTCCTTTTTTGCCATGCTCTCTTCTTCACATTTGTGGTCATT
Organism: Mus minutoides; assembly: GCA_902729485.2. Taxonomy (NCBI): domain Eukaryota; kingdom Metazoa; phylum Chordata; class Mammalia; order Rodentia; family Muridae; genus Mus; species Mus minutoides. Next base: position 539,954 of record LR750004.1, read on the forward strand.
TCCTTGGCTTTACCCATTTGTTCTCTTTGGTTTTCACTGTTACATCCCTTTCTTAACACCTTGACCCATACTTCCACTCTACACTGACCTAGGAGACTGTGAAGTCTCATTTAGAAACCAAAAGACAAAGTGTAGTAAGAAATAACCTTTTGGGGTAGAAATGTCTTGGACTTCCATTAAATACATAAAATACTAAGTGAAAAGATGCTGAGGAAAGATGGAGATAAGGATGTAGAGAAAAGGGATGGGGAGGATAAGAAGTACAATTGTGCCTCAAAAACTGGAGTTTTTACCTTTTAATAACTGAATATTAACCTGAAATCATTTGAGGGATCACTGATACTCTCAGTCATATAAGTGATCTGAAACTTTAAAATCCTGTACCCTATATCTAATCATTCCATGAGCGTGCCTAACAAAAGAACAGGTAAGGCTTTCTTGGACAGGACTATAACCTTGCATCAACCTGGAGCAATCCCCACCTATTTGATTACCCTCGGGCACAGCAATAGTTATTATAAAACCCTGTCTCCCGTTTTGCCCTTTAAAAAAAAATTAGCTTAACACCTCCAGCAATAAAAGTTCACATGCTTCAGAGATAATAAAGAGGGTTATAGCTTCTTCATTGCCTACAGAGTGCCTGAGGAGGTTTTATGCAAGATCAACTAATGTAGACTTGACAATTATTATCAAAGAACCCCTTCCTGTCTTTAATTTTTTCTTTTTTCAAATATTTCCTAGCTGCTCTGAACCTTTAAAGTTTCTTTTTGTAACAAACTGTGATTTGGGGTTAGCTCTCTTTCACTATGTAAACGTGCACAGTGGAAGCGATAGAAAGGGGGCATTCACAGCTTGTTGTATATTTTATTAAACCAATTAAAGAATTTATGGAAAGAAGAAATCAAGTTAACAACCACAGCAAAGCAAAGGAAAACAAAGTATTTTGTACGGGAGCCAACTTCTGCCCTCTTTCACAGGTGCCCCACAAATGTGATGTCATTTTGATTGAGGCAACCTCTCTCCCACAAAGACAAATGAAAGAACTCCTTTGAAAACAACCCCTCCATTTCACACAGGTGGTCACATCTAAAATAAACCTCCAGACGGAACCTCAGAAAGCATTTTCTAAAAGAATGTTCTGTTAGGGCGCCCAAAGAGCTTTTTGAAAAAAGAGGAAGAAAGAAACTGATTCCGAATGTGCAGGGTGCTCTTTTGAAGAAAATAAAGAATATGCTTTTCCACTCTGATTCGAGTGAAAGCCATATTTCTCAGCTCGTGGTTTTACAGTCTAATTACAGAACATGAATAAACCTTTGCTTGACTTCTTTAAAATTGATTTACAATGCATTTTAAATGTGAAAGAAGAAATGGCTTATGTCCAGAAGCAGCTTAAAGGGATATGATTTGGTGTAGGGCTGGGTATCTTCCCTTTGATTTGTAAGTCTTGATTTTCTGGATTTCATTTTGATGATTCGGACTCAGTAGTGGCCCTCCTGACTAGGCAGCCACTGGGTTCAAATGTTCTATCTGCCAAAACTCAGTGCGCCTGGAATCAAGCTCCTGTCCTTGGTCTTCCAGCCTTGCGAGTAATTACAAAATAAAGGAGAAAAATATGGGTCACCACTACATTGTGTTGCTTTGCTATCCTGGTGTACCAAAATCCACTTTGGCTGTATTCAATCCACATTAGAGTGTTACTGCCTGTACACCTAAGCACTGTGCTTTCAGTGCCCGGCCACTGTCCACTGTCTGAGTCAGACATGTTTTCAAAGAGATGTCCTGGCTTCCACACTTTTAATTAGTGAATCTACAGTCTCTGGGGTTTTTTTTTTTTAGTTTATTTTTGTTTTTAATTATGTGCATGATGTGTCTTGTATGGGTATGGGCAATGCAAGTGTTGGTGCCCACAGAGGCCAGAAGGAACTAGAATTAATGGTAGTTTTTAGCTACCCAGCATGGTGCTGGAATCAAACTCGAGTCTTCTGCAAGAGCAGTACACACTCTTAATAGGTCAGACATCATCCATGTTCTCAGCCTTTAAAATAAATCTTTTTTCAAATGACCATTTGGGCTTAAAGATCCCAATAAATAACAAAACATACATGTTTTCCCTTGGTCTGTATTTCTATAAATTTTAATTTATAAATGAGTACAGTAAGATATGGGCAAGAGCTAGCAATAAAATATAACAATGAAACAATCTACCAATAAAAATGTGGAAAACAAAGAGAAAGGCTCATCCAATTCCTTTATCCATGTAGTTACTATGTTCTTATTATTTTAAATTCTGGGGCATAAAATGAGCTAATGTATTTCCATTCCAAGTCATCCTTAAGAAAGGAACCAACAATTACAATTTTGTCATTGTATGCCAAGAGTCAGCTTTGATCCATGGATTCTCATTTAGGAGTTTCTAGTACCTGCTGAAAGTGAGCAACTCCAAAATTCCATGACTGTGCCTGTTAACTTCTAATACCAACTATTACAGGTTTCTTCAAAGGCAGCATCTGAGATAGAACTGAACAAACAGGGTGTGGAGGTGTTAGTAAATACGTTGTTGATCAAAGGTAAGGGAGAGACACAGAATTGGCCAGAGAGGGAAAACAAGATGGGATACAATCCCAGTGTAATACTTCACCTGTGTGGGACATTCTAAAAATGGGCTGGCCCTGTACGTTCTCATGTTGGTCTATCAGCCATGTGTTTTGAGCTATCCTGGAAAAGGCATGTGAAGTTGCTTGAATAAGATGCAATTTCTATGACAGAATGGCAATGAGAACTATTAGCTAGTGACCTATTCACCCCACCAACTCAATGGGTGAATCCTTTAAGTCTGAAGGGAATTGTGAGTAATGTATCATGATCCTGGTAATTTAACACTTTTCTCGGTATATAATGCATTCATAATTTTAATAATGTTTTTGCTTAATATCTGCTCAGTTTCTGTTTTATAACTATCCTGATTTCCTTTATGTTTTTGCTTCATTGTACTGTTCTCCATTATTTTCCTTTAAATTTTTCTAGTCCATATATCTTAACATCATGTGATCAACATATGATTACAATTTTTAAAATATTGTTTCACTGGTCTATATATTTTAATTCAAAGATCTTAGTCCATTTATAATTATTGTTAGCATTATTAGTAAATTCTTATTTGTTTCTACCAATTCTAACCAATATTTCCATTGCATGTACCTGCATTGATTTTTCTCTCTGGTCTTGCACTTTTCCCTTTTCCTACAACTATTTAAAAGACATACATTTTAATTTTATCTTTATCCTTGTGAGGGACCAAATCTTTTGTGTTCAAATACCATCTTTGAGAACCTGACCTAAAGTTGAACTAGAGTTAACTAACAAACTGGCACCTAGCACCAGTTTCCAGGTTACCCCACAAAAAAACTGCACTCCCAGGTTACCAGCCTGCCTCTGACACCTCACTTCCTAGCAACCACCAATCAGGAGGAAAGCAGAAGTTACGTTTATGGTTTGGCTCCCAGCACCAGCCAATTATGTTAAAGGCCATAATGACCCCTCCCCACAATCAGATCTGTACCAAGCTAGATACCCCCTTCTTGCCTCTATAAGAGTTTACCTGAAACCATGCTCAAGGTCCCCTCCCATTCTTCTGTGTCAGAGAGGATGGTGTAGCCCAAGCTCAAGCTTGAATAAAGAGACCCTAATGCAATTGCATCATATTCGACTCCTTGGTGGTCTTTTTGGGAGGTTCACGAATGCTTCTTAGCACAACATTCAAAATTCCCATTTCATACTTATGAAGCAACTAAATATAGTTAATAATTTTCCCTCCTACAAAATAGCACAGGAAATGCACTGTTTTAAACCTAGTTTCTTCTTCTTTGTTTTTTGTTTATTCTTTTCAGCATTTTAGCTTTTGTGTTTTTTTTCATTAATGCCACAATTTAAAATCTTAATATGGCTTCACACAATCCATTTAGGTCATCTGTCTTTTATAACTTTTAAGATTTTTTTTTGTTTTACATATAATCCAGTTTAACTAAATTCCATCTGGATTATTATATAAGCTTATATTTCTTGAACCTGATAATTCATTATCTTCTATCTTTTCAAAGTAGCTTAATCATTTCTTGAATTTTCCTGAAGTGCAAACTAGTTCATAGCAGAGCACATTTTGTACAGCCTGTTACTTAACACAGTATCACTTTCACATGTCCATGCTTTTTCCTTCTTGTAAAGTCTAAAAACGTTTTTCAGATTTCTTTCCTCTATGATTAGTGCCCTATTTCAGTGTATCTAATACATCTATTGAGTTTATAACTTCAAATTTTATTTGTAAATCATCTATGTTATTTATAAACACATTTTATAATTCTTCTAGTTGTTTTTTTACCTAGTAGTATTTTCAATTTTACATTTCAAATTGTTTTGAATCTCAGTAGCTAGTATCTGTAGTATTTTAGTTTGAGTCTATAGTTTATTGGTGTTTTGTTTTGTTTTGTTTTGTTTTGGTTTGGTTTGGTTTGACAGATTCAATGAAACACAGTGAAGAGAGGGAAAGAAACTTGGTTAATAAATGAGAGAGAATATGATAGGAATTCTACAGATGAGAGGAGCAACTGAGTTTATAAAGATGTTATTTTAATAAAATGTAAAAGAAGGCATGCATCTCATATGAGTTTATGATCACAATATATAGGAATTCCAAAATATCAACAACAAAAATCCAAATAACAAACTTTCCAAAATAGAAAATTGACTTAAATAGGCATTTCTCAAAAGAAAATATGCAAATGCCCAAAAGGAAAATGAGAGGAAAAATTTTCCCTATCACTGACCAGCAGAGAAATATAAGTCAAAGCCAGAATGAAATATCATGCTATTCCTTTAAGAATGAGTAATAATAATAAAAAAAAATTAAGGTAACAAGCACAGACAGGTACATGGACAAAGGGGAGCTCTTAAAATTTGATATGGGAATGAAATTAATACAGTAATCATAAAAACAATTAATATGTTTCTTTACAAACTAAAAACAGAATGCCCAGATGGCATAGCAATCTTGTCTGTCCAAAAGACATGAACTCAATGTGCCTACATTCCATTTCATTGGAAGACCAACTACTTACAATAGCTAATAAGCACAAACAACTTTATAAAGTATTAGTTGGTAAATAGAGGGACTGTGATACATAATTTTATTATGTAATATAATACTGTATAGCCACAAAATAATGAAGTCTAGTCATTTGCTATAACAGAGATTGACCTAGAAGTCATAGGAAAATCATGTGTGAAATTATGTGTGAAAGAAGTTGGGTGCCACAAGATGTGTGCAGCATGACAGACAACATGAGTGGCTGGGGACAGTAGGAGAGACTAGACATTTTGCCCACCTCTCCAGTAATAGTGTCACTATGTATTTGAAAAAAAAGTATTTTAAAACTTATTACCACAAAGCAGTGATTAGCATTTAAAGGGCATAGTAAAATTTACCTTAATTTAAACATCACACAATGTAAATTAGTGTATTAAAATATCACACTAGTGCATCAATATATGCAGTTTTGTACCAGCTGAGATGTGATTTGATTTAAAAGGAGAAAAGGTCAAAGCTAATGATAAGTCTCAAAACTCTTCCTGGCCAGCTACCGACAAGGTAGAGCACAATGGTTGTTACCATCCTGGCTTGGAGTCTCCACCTGCATGAGAGATTCGGTGGAAGCTTGACTCTCAGAGCACACAGCTCCAGTTGAATGGCAGTTCACCTCCAGTCAGATCAATATTCACCTGGGATACAGCCCAGGGCTTTCAGACACTTGGCTACTCTCTTGGGCCAGCATATCCTTACAAAATAGAGGAAAAGTGGTCTCTTACTTTGAAAGTTGTACTGGCCATCTCTACAACTTTAATTTCCTTCTTACATACCAGTCTCTCATCTTATTTTTTTAATTAGATATTTTCTTAATTTACATTTCAAATGCTATCCCGAAAGTTCCCTTTATCCTCCCCCCCTGCTCCCTTACCTACCCAATCCCACTTCTTGGCCCTGGTGTTCCCCTGTACTGGGACATATAAAGTTTGCAAGACCAAGGGGCCTCTCTTCCCAATGATGGCCATCTAGGCCATCTTCTGCTACATATGCAGCTAGAGACATGAGCTCTGGCGGTTACTGATTGGTTCATATTGTTGTTCCGCCTATAGGGTTGCAGACCCCTTCAGATCCTTGGGTACTTTCTCTAGCTCCTCCATTGGGGACCCTGTGTTCCAGTCTCTCATGTTAATGAGGTTTCCAAAAGTGATAAATGATGGGTTTGATGTTGGGCTCTATTTGGCCCTGGTTTGAGCATTAAAGATAAACCCAAGCCTGGCTCCACTTCCATACTGGAGTGACTCAGCAAGACCTGCTGAAGCCTGCCTTTGGCTACTGCTGACATAGAATAATTTTTTTAGCTCTGTCAGTCACCTTTTGTCACCTTTCCCCTCCCCCTATGTCATCTCACCTCAGCAAAGAAACCCCACCTCCTCTCTCAGCCTTTTATAAACAAAAAGATTGATACAATTAAATGAGTTCCTGCTTTGACAGATTCCATCTCACTTGGCTGGACTAGGTTCTCTCCTCTCAGCCTAGACCTGCAAGCAGAGAGCTGGCAGTTTGGATCTAGGTAGTGTCTCTTAAGAATAAAGGATCTCCTTTACTTTCAACTTTAAGATATTGGAAAATATCACCAAATTCTATAAGTGAAACAAACAGACTTGAAAACAAAAGAAAAAGTAGGAGTCTAAATTCCCTAATACCAAATATATAGTATTCTAATGATATGGGACTGACACAAATAGAAAATGAGCCAATAGAAAAGAAAATGGGTTTCAAAGTTGTAGCTATGCATACATAAAAATGTAGATTATGATTGATATATGCCAAGTGACTAGGAGAACAGAGGACACTGTGGTTATTAGGACATGAGGGGAAACAAGAATCTTTATCCTACCTCATGGAAAAGGCAAAACAAATTGAAATTAATTAAAGATCTCAATGCAAAATGTGAAATTATAAAAATATTTTAAAGAAAATGAGAAAAATAAAGAATATGTATTTTATTCCAAAGTAAATCTGACTTCATAAACAATGCCAAAAAGAACAATTTGCTTTATTGAAAAAAATATTTTTTCCACATTAGTACTCAACCCTGAATGTTATCTATGTAAAAATTATTTATCAAAAACTTATGTAGAAACACATTATTGTAGTGGTCTATGAGTATTTCATAAATCATTTAATTTAAAAATTGTAAGATTTTCATGTGCAATCTTTTTTAATATACCACATTTGGGTGGATCTATCAGAAGCCCATTGACAATTCCTCTGAAATGAATAAAATTTTAGAGTAAAACAAAGTAATAATTCTTTGATGTCTCCTAACCTTAGTAACTTTTCTCTTTTTTTTTCTGTGAAGTGAATGAGTAAACAAGCATTACTTTCAAAGGGTATCAGTGTACCTTTCTGGAAACTTTTTGGTCTCACAGGAATCTCTTCTATTAGATCAAGAATTAGCTCAAGGCAAGGCCAGAGACTGGGCAAAGCGTGTGAACCTGGTGTCTCCAATAGCAATGTCTGACCAAAGCTAGTCAACTTGCAGACTGGGTCTCTAAAATAGCAGTATGTGCCTAAAGATGGGAGAAGGTACAAATTTAGGTATCTAGAACATCAGTGTCTGTCTGAAGCTGGGAAGAAGGTACAAATTTGGGTGTCTAGAACAATGGTATACGTCTGAGGCTAATGAGAAGGTGCAGCCCCCAACATGTGCTAAAGCAGTGACTGCCCCTGAGGAGTGACAGTGCAGTCCTGGGTATCTAAACCAAGAATCCCTGCCTTTGTCTCCATCTTGGAACTCTTTTATCTATCATCAGATATGCCTTTATTAGCCTCAAACAGATTTCATGTGACCACTTCTAACCTTCTGGCTCTTACTGCCAGCTACCCCTAACCAGTTACAGAGCCTTCTTGGAACTCCTCTCCTATACCATCTCACTTGCTAAAAATATTCTTAATAAGAGAAAATACATAGAAAAAAATAGTATTTATAGGAACAGAACCCATTCACTGTGGGCATTCATCTCTAGAATCCCTTCTGTGGCCTTCCAAGAAGCATTCTTCCAAGTCTCCCTGGGCCTTATTTACAAACAATATTGTTAAATATTGAATTTCTAACACCTAACCAAACAATCAAAGATAGCTTGTTGACAGCTAAAATCAAGAGAAAATATTGAACCTCGAACTGAATCTCACACAGTAGTATGCATTGTCTTTTCAATGTTGTTCCTTTCTTCTTCCAAACCTACTATTTCAATCTGTATTTCACACAAGGCTTTGCCTACTATGCAACACATAGCTCTTCTCTACCCCAGATGCTTCTGTATATGTTACAGTATCTACTCCCTCAGCATCTCTAAACTGTCTTATGTCCCTGACACTGTTGTGGCTAAAAAATTTACCATTAGTATCACAAACAAAAATGCTTTAATATACAGTGCATTTTTATCAAACCAGAACTGTAGATTCAACTAAGTCTAGCCTACCGATGTCCCCTGACCCAACAGGCTATTGTGGGTGATAAGAATCAGTCATAATCATGGAATTACACCTTATGAGAGTAGATGATGTTCAAGTAAGTAGAAGGTAATATAGAAATAGTTCCTCACCAGGACTGAAAGTCAAACAAAAAACAATAAAAAATATGTATTTTTATGAACATAAAGAAACTCATATTGCAGTCTCCACTGAAGTTATGAGTAGATAGGTTGGAAGAGAAACCCATTAAGATGAACATCAATGGTCTGGAAGAGAGTGTAAAGACAGATTATGAAGCGTGACACAAAAATACAAAATGACAGAAGTTTAAAATAAAAAAATAAATGTTATATCCTAAAAACATGTATTCTTTTTAAAATTTCTTATGCAGTGTTTTTTTTTTTTTTTTTTTTGCAGATTCTTAAAGATGAAAATGACATGACTCAGAACAACTTTCAAGTCATTACTTCATGGACCATTTTTATGATATGTTTTCATTGAAGTTGAGAGCATATAATTTTAATTTCACAATTTATTCAATGGTTATTTGAGAAACTTTTATTTTACAGATAGATAACTTTTAGTAATAATTGATCATGCTGAATTATTCATTTAAATTTCACTACCTTATAAAATGTAGCTTCTAAGATAATAACTTTGAAATTTATAAAGAAGTGCAAAATCTAAACATTCATAATTACATCTTCAAATGTTTATGTGTCCTAAAGGTTGCAAGAAGTTTTCTATATACCTGTTCATTACGATTTATAAATTATTTTAAATTTTAAAATATAAAATTTCTTTTTTTTCATTTTATCAGTATAATAGTTATATCTGTTCACATGAAATTCTATATAGAAATGTTTAATAAATATAATCAAATACAACTCAGCAGTATGCCAAAAAATTAATGTACTATGCTCAAAAATAGTTATTTCCAGAAACCACATTATTTTAATAATGCAACTACAAACATGCTAAGGAATTTTATCAATATACTCTATTAAACCTACAAACTGATAAAAATTTCAATAATAAATTCTGATAATTCATTTGATGAAACTTATACCATCTTGATAAGAGTTTCCCATAGTTAATGTAAATAGAATCAAGACTATTAAAATTTGCACCTTCCCCCAGCCTTGAGCAGGCTGGCTCAGACCTGCTCTGCCTCAGCCAGCTAGCCTTCCTAAGGAGGCTCGTCTTCCAACCTAGATAAGGTCTATTGTTCTGCCATATCTGCTGTTTTTCTCCAAGATGACACTACCTGCTGAGAGGTTAAACTTGTCTTCCTGAGGCGATCCTGACAAAGCAAAAAGAGGCTGGCATGGTGGGAGATGGGCTTTCCCCTTTATAAGTTGAGACTCAAAAAGTAAACTTTGGGCTTTGGTCAGTACTTGTCTTGGTCTCGTTCATCTCTCGTCATCTGTCTCACCCATACAGCCCCAGCCCTCCTCTCAGGAACCCAGTTCGTGGAGCTGCTGGCAGCTACAGGTGGCACCTGGAACACAGGATCTGAACATGGAAGGGTCAACTGAGGAAAAAACTGTCTTGTTGGAACTCCTCAGAAAATGTGAAAAGATGGTATCCGGTATGGTAAGCAACATATAGTATTCATACTAGCAGTGGCCTTAAACTTCATCTTTTTAAAATTGTTGCTGTAGGTGCAAAAGGATATGGGCTAAGTTGGGACAGTATTGACCTGGCACTGATTCTACTTAGGGGTTGACAATGGAAAATGGGATCAGAAAATTCTAAACCAGCATTTGTCTGCAGCCTTCAAGAGCTGCTTCAGGCGAGAGGAGTAGGGTTTGAAGAACAATTGTTAGAAGACTTTGCAGATCAGATATATTCTTGCTGCCTTAGGGTTCCAAGGAGAAAGAACTTTAGATAAGAGAACCTGAGAGAAAATTGGAGAAGCTCTGGGTAACACCAAGGCAGATAATTTTACCCTCTGCCTCTGGGCGCTCATAAAAGATGCTATTGATGAAGAGACCCCTCAGGCATCAGATAGTACCCTGAGAGAGATTGAAGAATCTAAGGAAGAATGCCTCCCAGAGAGGGTTTTCTCAGAAAAGGGTCCTCTCAACCCTAAATTAGAAAGGTATAGAGATCCTAATGATGAGATAACTTTAGATGAGGAAGCTCATTCAGAAAAAGGAGCCACCAAATATTATGATGAGGATTGGCCTCCTTACAAACCTCCTGCTCCACCTATGGCCTCTACTGCAGGAGATGCTACTCAAATGGACATGCAACTAAGTAAATTAGAGTTTGAAATTAAGTTGCAGAAATTGACTAATGAGCTACAGGAGCTCTAAAAAGAGTGTCAAATACAGGGAAGAACAGCAATTCTGAGACATACCAATTGTCACTAGAAAGAGCTGTGAGTTAGGATCAAGGGAAAGGACAGGATACATCTGACCTGCTAGCTTTCCTTATAGTTGAGATAATTGACCACCAGAACAATAGAGTCAGACTTTGGAGTTCAAGGTGATAAAGGAGTTAAAAACAGCTGTGGCACAGTATGGTCCTACAGCTCCTTTCACACAAGCATTATTGGATACTGTGATAGAGTCAAATTTAACCCCCCAAGATTGGAAGACTCTACGTAAGGCTACCTTCTCAGGAGGAGATTTCTTACTTTGCAGTTCTGAATAGTGTGAACCCAGTAAGAGAACTGCCACTTTGAATGCTCAGACAGGTAACCCAGATTGGGATACTAACACGCTTTTAGGAGAAAGTCAATATGAAAGCAATGCTGATCAGATTGGGTTTCCTGTTGGAGTATATGCACAGGTTGCAATGTCTGCTCACCACACTTGGAATCACTTACCAACTACAGGGAATCTCAGAAAAAGTTTAGCCAGTATTCAGCAGGCCTCTGATGAGCTTTTCCAGGACTTTGTGGATAGGCTACTAAAAGCAGCTAGTAGAATTCTTGGAGATTCTCAAACGGGAATTCTTTTGTTACACAATTGGCTTATGAGAATGCTAATGCAGCATGTTACGCCTGTATATTCGTTTTTCTGCAGAGATTGGGCCTTATAATCAGGGCTTAGCCATGGCTGCTGCTTTGCAAGGAACCACCATGCAAGCAATGCTTGTACAGAAACAACGGAATAAAACATGTTTTAAGTGTGGAGGTTTGGGTCATTTTTAAAATGATTGTCCTAGGAATAGAGATGCTGAGAGCAGGCAATCAATCAGGCTACGCCCCAGGAGTTTGTGCTCAATTCAGGAAGGGTAACCACTGGTCCAGGGAATGTAAATCTAAGACAGATACTCAGGGAAAACCAATGTCAGAAAATGAGCAGAGGGGCCAGCCTCAGGCCCCAAGACACCCACAGCAAGCAGCTTATGGGGCCATGAAGCCACTGCCCAGCCAAGGAAATCCATTTCTGAACTTATCAAGGCAACCCCAGGAAGTGCCAGATTGAACCTCAGTTCCACCACCCATGTGGTATTAATCCCAGAAATGGGAGTTCAAACTCTGCCTAAAAGAGTTTTTGGACCTTTACCTGCAGAAACTTGGGGATTTCTTTTAGGACAAAGCAGTTCTATTGTAAAAGGTCTGCAGATTTATCCATGTGTTATAGATAATGATTATGAGGAAGAAATTAAAATTATGGCTGCTTCTTCTCATGGTATTATAACTGTTCTTGCTAACCAAAGAATTGCTCAACTTATCTTAGTTCCCTTGCATCCACTACGGTCCAGATTTGTTAAGAATGACAGAGGATAAAGTGGCTTTGGTTCCTCTGATGTGTACTGGGTACAATCTTTTACTAATAAGAGACCTAACCTTAAATTAATTGAAGGAAAAAAAAAAAAACTTTGAAAGATTAACAGATACTGGAGCCGATATAACAATTTTTAGAGGACAAGATTGGCCTTCAACTTGGCCTTTGTCTGATATGCTGACTCACCTCCAAAGAACTGGTTATGCCAATAACCCAAAACAAAGCTCTCTTGTCACAGATGGGCCTTATAATGTGTAGTCCTAATGAGGCAGTGACTGAGCATATGCTAGGACAAGGATTTTTGCCTGGTCAGGGGCTAGGAAAGGAAGGAAAAGTTATTAAGACTTTTGAAGGTCCTAAGCCTCACTCTAACACGAGAGGCTTGGGGTATTTTCAGTAATGGCCACTAACTGGCCTGCATTCCATGCTGATAAAATTCAATAGCTTAATATAATATTCCTGTGTGGGTTAACCAGTGGTCTTTACCTGAAGAGATAGAGCTGCCTCTTCACTAGTGCAGGAGCAATTAGAGGCAGGGCATTTAATAGAATCTCAGTCTCCTTGGAATACTACAATATTTGTTATCAAGAAAAAAAACAGTAAATGGAGATTGTTACAAGATCTAAAAAAGATTAATGAAACCATGTTACCTATGGGAGCTTTACAACCTGGGCTTCCATCTCCAGTAGCCATTACTAAAGGATATTATAAAATTGTGGTAGATTTGAAAGATTGTTTCTTTACTATTTCTTTGCACCCTGAGGATTGTGAAAGATTTGCTTTCAGTGTTCCTTCTATTAATTTAAAGGAACCTATGAAAAGATATCAATGGACAGTTCTTCCTCAGGGCATGACTAATAGACCTACTTTATATCAAAAGTTTGTGGCACAAGTCATTCTGCCTATAAGACAGCAATGGCCAATCGTTCATTACACAGATGATGTATTAGTAGCAAGAAAAGATCCTCAGGACTTGCTTTTATGTTATAGAGATTTGCAACAAGCCTTAAATGATAAAGGACTGCAAATAGCTCCAGAAAAGGTACAGACTCAGGATCCTTATAATTGTTTGGGCTTTAGACTTACAGATCAAGCCATTTTTCCCCAGAAGATAGTTATTCACAGGGACAGCTTAAAAATTTTAAATGAGCCCGAGCCATCTTGGGTTCTATCTCAGCAGAGGGTCCCAAGGTCCCCAGAGGACTCTCCACACTGCAGGTACCCTAGCACACCCAGGATCTTGAGATCACTGGTGAGTGAAATACAACATCTGCTCCAAAAAGCAGCAACAGGATCAAAAGACAAAGGCAGGCCCTAGCACACCCAGAATCTTAGGATCACTTAGACCAGTCTAAGCAGGAGAACATATGGGCGGCAGAAGCAACAGAGCTTCTTGGACAAGATCCCTTCAGGCCTTCATCCTCAGCCAGGACACAGAGATGAGACCCAGACCCCTGGGAACCTTCCATGCCAGAAGAGGGCCCTCGAGGGAGGGCTCTGACCCCAGGACTCAGGAGGTGGATCTGAGCTCCAGATTTCTGTGCACCTTCCCTGTAAGAGGAGAGCTTGCCTGTAGGGAGTGCTCTGACCACTGGGACTCAGGTGAGAGTTGGTCTCCCAGGAGTGCTGACAGAGGCTAAAGAATCACAGGAGGAACAAGCTCCAGCCAGAGACAGCTAGAATATCTAACACCAGAGATTGCCAGATGGGGAAAGGCAAATGAAAAAAATCTTACTAACAGAAACCAAGACCACTCAGCATCATCAGAACTCAGTATGCCCACCACATCGAGTCCTGGATACCCCAACACATCCGAAAAGCAAGATTTGAATTTAAAATCATATCTCATGATGCTGGTAAAGGATTTTTAAAAGGGCATTAATAACTCACTTAAAGAAATACAGGAGAACATTGCTAAGCAGGTAGAAGCCCTTAAAGAGGAAGCACAAAAATCCCTCAAAGAATTACAAGATAACACTGCTAAACAGGTAGAACACTTTAAAGAGGAAACACAATCATCCCTTAAAGAATTACAAGAAAACACAACCAAACAAGTGATGGAATTGAACAAAACCATCCAAGATCTATGACCGCCTGTGGCCACATGAACTGGGTACTCCTGAAAGGCAGGCTGGGGCTGAAAGAAATTAGACAACAAGAAAAGATGAGGCCAGATTCATCCATTTGCCCAAGAATTTCATAAATTCATTTTTTTAATAGCAGAATAGTACTCCATTGTGTAAATCTACCATATTTTCTGTATCCATTCCTCTGTTGAGGGACATCTGTGTTCTTTCCAACTTCTGGCTATTATAAATAAGGCTGTTATGAACATAGTGGAACATAGTCCTTAGTGAGGTAACCCAATCACAAAAGAAGTCATTGGACATGCGCTAACTGATATATGGATATTAGCCTAGAAACTTAGAACACCCAAGATACAATCTGCAAAACACTAGAAAATCAAGAAGGAAGACCAACGTGTGGATACTTCATTCCTCCTTTGAATAGGAAACAAAATACCCATGAAAGGAGTTACAGAGACAAAGTTTAGAGCTAAGATGAAAGCATGGACCATACAGAGACTAACCCACCGGGGATCCATGCCATAATCAGTCACTAAACTCAGACACTATTGTATAGGACAGCAAGTGTTTACTGAAGGGACCCTGATATAGCTGACTCCCACAGAAGTGGATGCTCACAGTCATCCATAAGAGGGAGCACGGGGCCCACACTGGAGAAGCTAGAGATAGAACCCCAGGAGCTGAAGGGGTCTGCAACCCTAGAAGAGGAACAACAATATGAACTAATCAGAACCCCCAGAACTCATGTCTCTAGCTCCATATGTAGCAGAAGATGGCCTAGTCGGCCATCATTGGGAGGAGAGGCCCCTTGGTACTGCAAACTTTATATGCCCCAATACAGGGGAACGCCAGGGCCAAGAAGTGGGAGTGGGTGGGCAGGGGAGCAGGGAGGGGGAGGATTTTTGGGATAGCAGTTGAAATGTAAATTAAGAAAATATCTAATAAAAATTAAAAAAAAAAAAGATGAGGCCAAGACAGGGTTCTGATCAAAGCCCCAAAGTTTACTAATAATCTGCGCTTATATAAAAGGAAAGTCCATCTCCTGCAGATCCATTCTAGATGCCAGTCACCAGCCTGTAGGTGATCTATCTGAAAGAACTGTTTTGGCAAGTAGGTGTAAATTACTGGATTGCTTGCAGTCTCAGGAATATCTCAAGGGCCTCTGAGCAGGTATCAGTGTCTTGGAGAAGAGCAGGGGCAGGTGACAGAACAATAGAGCCATCTAGGTCAGAAGGCTCCACCCCAGGTGGTCTCATTCTCAGTGGCAGCAAGGTCAAAGCCAGCCTACTCAAGGCTGGGGGAGGCTACATTCCTCCCTAAATAGATAATAAAAATTAGCTGGGCTGGGGCATAAAATTTATTTATGCTCCATGGTCCTGCCTGGGAATTATGGTGGCTGGCATCCGTGCCTGGCTTGGGAACTAAGATTTTCCATGAACTATTCTTATCCATCAAGGAGAATATATGAAGCTTGTTTGTGTTTATTTTGCACAAACATGGCTCTGTGGTGTATTATTAATAAATCACAGCCTCTTGGCATATACCTCTGTCTTATATTGATATAGTTCAGAAATCTAGTTGCCCGTCATTGACTGACTAGCCCTCATAGCACACCTTATTCCCAAATCAGACCAAAGCCACAATATATACTTAATATGTTTCTTCATATTGATGAATTTCTGCCACTTGCACTTGCTGGAGGCGAGGATGAAAGCTTGGTGAAGACAGGTTGTAAGACAGTGACTGACCTGCTTGAAATACAAAGCAGAGAGTTGAAAAGCAACAGGATAAAAGCTACTTTGGGGAAGTCCAGGTACTCTATTCAGTTGCAAATTAGCAATGATCAAGCTCAAACTCTGGCCTCCCAGTGTGGGGAAGGTGACTTTGATAATTAACAGAAAGGCTATAAATTCTCTGGAAGTGGAGGCTGTACTCCAAATTAACACTTCTGGCAAAAAAAAAAAAAAAAAAAAAAAAAAAAAAAAAGAATTTTAGCAGTCATCAAGGTTGGAATCATACTTACTAGAAGATTCAGGGTCTGTGTCCACTTGACAAACCAATCTTTCAGGCAGCCATCGTGCTCTGTCTTCTTTTTGTGAAAAAACACAGACAAAACCTCTTCTCCAGATTAAAACAGGGCCTGCACCATTCCACATATTAGTTAATGGGACCCACCATTTAACCATGGCATAAGAACTGGAAGGAACTGGATGCCAGTGGCGATCTGCTGCAGACTGACCTTTAACATCAGTTTGCAAAAATTTAAAACAAATAAGACCGAGATGGCTCAGTGGTTAAGAGTGCCGACTGCTCTTCCGAAGGTCCAGAGTTCAAATCCCAGCAACCACATGGTGGCTCACAACCATCCGTAATGAAATCTGATGCCCTCTTCTGGAGTATTTGAGGATAGCTACAGTGTACTTAAAAATAATAAATAAATCTTTAAAAAAAAAAAAAAAAACCAAATAAGACAAAAGCCTATTTTGAGGATAGTGATTATCTATAGTCCCTATAAATCCTATTTGAGCAAGCAGCCAATCTGTACTGTGCTGCTTCAGCCAAGTATCCTGTTCTACACAGTAAGACTGAACAATGATATCTGGCTCTTTGCCAAAATAAGTTAGTTCCTACTTCCTACCAATTATGATCATCTGAGCTACTGCTTCATAATATGGCAGGATATTACGTTTAGGAGATATCCTCAAATGTATCCACATTAGAGAAGCCTTTTGCCACAACAATCCTGTAGGCATATGAACCATATCAAAAATTAACAGATGTAAAGGCAAAGAGTAATTGATATAACAAATTGTTCTTCAATAGCTCTTTCTAGTTGTTGTAAGGCCAGCAATCCTTCTGAGGTTAAAGATCTATGGGAGGGAGGGTCAGAACTCCCTTTAAGAATATCAAATAAAGGTTTCAATTCCCGTGTAGTAAGCTTTAAATAGGGGCGAAGCCAATTAATATCACCTAACAATTTTTGAAAATCATTTAAAGTTTTTAAGCTGTCCCTGTGAATAACTATCTTCTGGGGGAAAACAGCTTGATTATAAGTCTAAAACCCAAATAATTATAAGGATCCTGAGTCTGTACCTTCTCAGGAGCTATTTGCAGTCCTTCATCAGCTAAGGCCTGTTGTAACCCTCTATAACAAAAAAAAGCAAGTCCTGAGGGTCTTTTCCTGCCATTAAGACGTCATCTGTGTAATGAATGATGTAAATCATAGGCCATTGTTGTCTTATGGCACAAACTTTTGACATAAGGTAGGACTATTAGCCATGCCCTGTGGAAGAAATCTCCATTGATATCTCTTCATAGGTTCCTTGAAAGTAATAGAAGGAACACTGAAAGCAAATCTTTCACAATCCTCAGGGTGCAAAGAAATAGTAAAAAAACAATCTTTCAAATGCACCACAATTTTTTTTAGATATTTTCTTTATTTATATTTCAAATGCTATCCCAAAATTTCCCTATACCCTCCTCCCACCCTGCTCCCCTACCCGCCCACTCCCACTTCTTGTCTCTGGAATTATACTATAGGGGGCATATAAAGTTTGTAAGACCAAGGGGCCTCCCTTCCCAATGATGGCCAACTAGGCCATCTTCTGCTACATATGCAGCTAGAGACACGAGCTCTGGGGGTACTGGTTAGCTCACATTGTTGTTCCACCTAAAGGGTTGTACACTCCTTCAGCTCCTTGGGTAATTTCTCTAGCTCCTCCATTGGGGAACCTGTGAGCCATCCTATAGATGGATATGAGCATCCCCTTCTGTATTTGCCAGGGACTGGCATAGACTCTGTTGAGATAGTTATATCAGGGTCATTTCAGCAAAATCTTGCTGACATATGCAATAGTGTCTGAGTTTGGTGGCTGATTATGGGATGGATCAGCAGGTGGGGTAGTCTCTGGATGGTCCATCCTTTCGTTTTAGCTCCAATCTTTGTCTCTGTCACTCCTTTCATGGGTATTTTGTTCTCTGATCTAAGAAGGAATGATGTATCCATATTTTGGTCTTCATTCTTCTTGATTTTCTTGTGTTTTTCAAATTGTATCTTGGGTATTCTAAGTTTATGGGCTAATATCCACTTATCAGTGAGTGCATATCAAGTGACTTACCTCACTAAGGATGATATCCTCCAGATACATCCATTTGCC
This sequence comes from Mus minutoides, assembly GCA_902729485.2. Classification (NCBI taxonomy): domain Eukaryota; kingdom Metazoa; phylum Chordata; class Mammalia; order Rodentia; family Muridae; genus Mus; species Mus minutoides. The sequence goes on from LR750004.1 coordinate 558,495, forward strand.
CAAGAATTTCATAAATTCATTGTTTGTAATAGCTGAGTAGTACTCCATTGTGTAAATGTACCACATATTCTGTATCCATTCTTCTCTTAAGGGACATCTGGGTTCTTTCCAGCTTCTGGCTACTATAAATAAGGCTGCTATGAACATAGTGGAGCATGTGTCCTTATTACCAGTTGGAACATCTTCTGGGTATATGCCGAGGAGAGGAATTGCTGGATCTGCCAGTAGTACTATGTCAAATAATCTGAGGAACCTCCAGACTGCTTTCCAGAGTGGTTGTACCAGCTTACAATCCCACCAGCAATGGAGGAGTGTTCCTCTTTCTCCACATCCACGCCAGCATCTACTGTCATCTGAATTTTTGATCTTATCCATTCTGATTGGGGTGAGGTGGAATCTCAGGGTTGTTTTGATTTGCATTTCCCTGATGATTAAAGATGTTGAACATTTTTTTCAGGTGCTTCTCTGCCATTTGGTATTCCTCACTTGATAATTCTTTGTTTAGATCTGTACCCCATTTTTAGTGGGTTTATTTGAATTTCTGGAGTTCAGCTTCTTGAGCTCTTTGTATATATTGGATATTAGTCCCCTATCAAATTTAGGATTGGTAAAAACATTTCCCAATCTGTTGGTGGCTTTTTGTCTTATCAACAGTGTCTTTTGCCTTACAGAAGCTTTGCAATTTTATAAGGTCCCATTTGTCAATTGTTGATCTTACAGTACAAGCCATTGCTATTCTGTTCAGGAATTTTTCCCCTGTACCCATATCTTCGAGGCTTTTCTGCACTTTCTCCTCTATAAATTTCAGTGTCTCTGGTTTTATGTGGAGGTCTTTGATCGACTTAGACTTGAGCTTCTTTGTACAAGGAGATAAGAATGAATCAATTCTGATTATTATGTGTTGGGAGGAATTTCTTTTCTGGTCCAGTCTATTTGGAGTTCTGTAGGCTTCTTGTATGTTTATGGGTATCTCTTTCTTTAGGTATGGAAAGTTTTCTTCTATAATTTTGTTGAAGATATTTGCTGGCCCTTTAAGTTGAGAATCTTCATTCTCATCTACTCCTATTATCTGTAGGTTTGGTCTTCTCATTGTGTCCTGGATTTCCTGGATATTTTGAGTTAGGATCTTTTTGCATTTTTCATTTTCTTTGATTGTTGTGCCCATTGTTGTTGCAACTGCAAGTACCCACCCCACCCCCAACCAGGTTCGAAGCTATGGGTTCTATAGCTGCCCTGAGTTTAAAAAGGGTCCCGTGTGAAGGGCCCTATGAATTCTTTTGCAGAGAGTGGAGTTGCGTTACTTCAAATGATATAGACTGGAAGTGGGACCACCCCATCTGCCAGGAACGGACTAGGACTAGTTTTTTCCTACTAACTCTTTTGTACACAAATTTGACGGCGTCTAACCTGCTATCAAAGAGAGCCTGTAACATTGACCTTAACAGTCATTCTGGGCATCGGAGTCACTGCGGGTATAGGGACAGGCACTACTGCTCTCATGTGACAGCCCCATTATTTCTAAGAACTGAGATCCGCTATGAGTGAGGATTTGAGAGCATTAGAGCAATCCATAACTAAACTTAAAGAATCTTTAACTTCACTTTCAGAAGTGGTCTTACAAAATAGGAGGGGCCTAGACTTGCTGTTTTTAAAAGAAGGAGGGCTGTGTGCTGCACTTAAAGAAGAATGTTGTTTTTATATAAATCATTCTAGAGTAATCGAAGATTCTGTGAAGAAACTGAGAGAAAGATTAGACAAAAGGCAGAGAGAAAGAGATGCCAGTCAGGGATGGTTTAAAGGATGGTATAATAAGACCCCTTGGCTGACCACTCTGATTTCCACCCTTATGAGACTCTTGCTTATCTTGTTGCTACTTCTTATCTTGTTGCATTTTAAATTGGTTAGTAGCCTTTATTAGAGAGAGAGTTAGTGCAGTACAGCTTTTAGTCTTGAAACAACAATACCATATCTTAAAAAAACAGGAGCTTCAAGAAGAAGATAGTATCTAGTTCTAAGATTAGAACTATTTATTAGAAAGAGTAAGGAATGAAAGATCCTGAGAAAGAAGAGTTAAAAATTATGTAAGCCCCTAACTTGTGTCCAAAATAGACCCCACTAATAACAGGGAGTGAAAGTTTAACTCGCCCCATTGTTCCAGGTTGTACTAACCACAAAGTAAAAGTTTAAGTTTAACTTGCTCCATTGTTTTAGGAAATGATCTTACAGAATACTCCAACCATTCCTTGAAACCCTTGTGCTTGCCAAATGCTATAGCCCATGCCAGGTGTTTGTGGTTTCTGCCTTTATAAGCCCCTTAGCCTTTGAACCAGGGGTCAACTCCTCTACCCCTGAGTGGGATACAAGTTGCTCCCAGTGCACTGGCCTTAAAAAGAACTTTAGTAAAGCTCAAAGTACACATTGCATCTCACACAATAATAGTGGGAGACTTCAACACCCCACTCTCACCAATGGACGGATCCTAAAAACAGAAACTAAACAGAGATGCAGTGAAACTAACAGAACTTATGAAACAAATGGATTTAATAGATATCTACAGAATATGTTATCCTAAAACAAAAGGATATACCTTCTTCTCAGCACCTCATGGTACCTTCTCCAAAACTGACCACATAATTGGTCACAAAACAGGCCTCAACAGATACAAAATTATTGAAGTTATCCAATGCATCCTATCAGATCACCATGGACTAAGGCTAATCTTCAATAACAACATAAATAATACAAAACGAACATTCACGTAGAAACTGAACAAGACTACTACTCAATGATAACTAGGTCAAAAAAAAAAAAAAAGAAAGAAAGAATTTACAGACTTTTTAAAGTTTAATGAAAATGAAGCCAAAACATACCCAAACTTATGGGACACAATGAAAGCATTCCTAAGAGGAAAACTCATAGCTCTGAATGCCTCCAAAAAGAAACTAGAGAGATCATACACTAGCAGCTTGACAGCACACCTAGAAGCTCTAGAACTAAAGGAAGCAAATTCATTCAAGAGGAGTAGATGGCAGGAAATAATCAAACTCAGGGCTGAAATCAACCAAGTGGATAGAAAAACAACTACTCAAAGAATCAACCAAACCAGGAACTGGCTCTTTGAGAAAATCAACAAGATAGATAAACCCGTAGCCAGACTCACTAGAGGGCACAGGGACAGAATCCTAATAAACAAAATAAGGAATGAAAAGGGAAACATAACAACAGATCCTGAGGAAATCCAAAACACCATTAGATCCTTCTACAAAAGACTATACTCAACAAAACTGGAAAACCTTGATGAAATGGACAAATTTCTAGAGAAATACCAGGTACCAAAGTTAAATCAAGATCAGATTAATGACCTAAACAGTCCTATATCCCTTAAAGAAATAGAAGCAGTCATTAATAGTCTCCCAAGCAAAAAAAGCCCAGGACCAGATGGGTTTAGTGCAGAGATCTATCAGATCTTAAAAGAAAACCTAATCCCAGTTCTTCTCAAACTAATCAACAAAATAGAAACAGAAGGTACTCTATCCAATTCATTCTACAAAGCCACAATTACTCTGATACCTAAACCGCATAAAGACCCAACAAAGTTAGAGAACTTCAGACCAGTTTCCCTTATGAATATTGATGCAAAAATACTCAATAAAATTCTCACTAACAGAATCCAAGAACATATCAAAACGATCATCCATCATGACTAAGTAGGCTTCATTCCAGTGATGCAGGGATGGATTAATATATGGAAATCCATCAATGTAATTCACTATATAAACAAACTCAAAGACAAAAACCACATGATCATCTCATTAGATGCTGAGAAAGCATTTGACAAAATCCAACACCCATGATAAAAGTTTTGGAAAAATCAGGAATTCAAGGCCCATACCTAAACATAATAAAAGCAATATAGAGCAAACCAGTAGCCAACATCAAAGTAAATGGAGAGAAGCTGGAAGCAATCCCACTAACATCAGGGACTAGACAAGGCTGTCCACTTTCTCCCTACCTATTCAATATAGTACTTGAAGTCCTAACCAGAGCAATTCGACAAAAAGAGGAAGTCAAGCGGATACAAATTGGAAAGGAAAAAGTCAAAATATCACTGTTTACAGATGATATGATCATACATATAAGTGACCCCAAAAATTCCACCAGAGAACTCCTAAAGAGCTTGAGTGCAGTAGCTGGATATAAAATTAACTCAAACAAATCAGTCGTCTCTCTACACAAAGGATAAACAGGCTGAGAAAGAAATTAGGGAAACAACACCCTTCACAAGAGTCACAAATAAAATAAAATAAAATATCTTGGTATGAGTCTAACTAAGTGAAAGATCTGTATGATAAAAACTTCAAGTCTCTGAAAAAAGAAATCAAAGAAGAGAGCAGAAGATGAAAAGATTTCCCATGCTCATGGATTTGCAGGATCAATATAGTAAAAATGGCTATATTGCCAAAAGCAATTCACAGATACAATGCATTCCCCATCAAAATTCTAACTCAATTCTTCAATGAATTAGAAAGGGAAATTTGCAAATTCATCTGGAATAACAAAAAAACCTAGGATAGCAAAAACTCTTCTCAATGTTAAAGAACCTCTGGTGGAATCACCATGCCTGACCTAAAGCTGTACTACAGAGCAATTGTGGTAAAAACTGCTTGGTGCTGCTATAGTGACAGAAATGTAGACCAATGGAATAGAATTAAAGACCCAGATAAGAACCCACAACATATGGTCACTTGATCTTTGACAGGGGAGCTAAAACCATCCAGTGGAAAAAAGACAGCATTTTCAACAAATGGTGCTGGCATAAGTGGCAGTTATCATGTAGAAGAATGTGAATTGATCCATTCTTATCTCCCTGTACTAAGGTCAAGACTAAGTGGATCAAGAAACGCTACATAAAACCAGAGACACTGAAACTTATAGAGGAGAAAGTGGGGAAAAGCCTCTAAGATATGGACACTGGAGAAAAATTCCTGAATAGAACAGCAATGGCTTGTTCTGTAAGATTGCGAATTGACAAATGGGACCTCATACAATTGCAAAGCTTTTCTGTTGATTCTCAAAGCCACCTCCCCAACACTGGGCAGCCAGAGCTTGGGCTTGATTGTTGCCAATTTAGATAAATAGGGTGCCTGGACTTCCCCATAGACAAATTTAATCCTATTTCAACTTTCAGCTTTGTATTTTAAGCAGTTCAGTTACCTCTTTACAGGCTCACCTTCAACAAAGCGCAGATGGCAGTAATTCATCGATATGAAGAGATTCATTGAGTGCATATAGTGGCTTTGGTGTGAATGGAAAAATGGTGTGCAATGAGGGCTGGCAGCCAAGGACAGGCCACTGGACTTTGGCTCTTTTCAACCTAAGACAAGAGGCCGTGGTTTGTTCACAATAATACCATAGAGCCATGTTTGTACAAAAAAATTACAAACAAGCTGCACATGGTCTCCAGGATGGGTCAGAAACAGTCCAATCAGATTCAGTCCTAAGACAGGCATGGCCACCAGCCACCTTAATTCCCAGGCAGGACTGTGGAGCATAAGTAAATCTTATGTCCCAGTCCAGCTAATTTTTAATAAAGAAAAAGGAAGGAATTGTACCCTCCCCCAGCCTTGAGCAGGCTATCTCAGACCTGCTCTATCTCAGCCAGCTAGCCCATCTAGGGTAGAGACTTCTGACCTAGATAAGATCTATTGTTCTACCACATCTGTGGTTTTCTCCAAGATGCCACTGCCTGCTGAGAAGCTGAACCTGTCTTCCTGAGGAGATCTTGACAAAGCAACAAGAGCCTAGCATGGTGGGGGATGGGCTTTCCCCCTTTTAAGTTCAGATTCAAAAACTTAACTTTGGGCCTTGATCAGTACTTGGTCTCATTCTTCTCTCGTCATCTCTCCCATACAGCCCCAGCCTTTCTCTCGGGAACCCAGCTTGTGTAGCTGCTGGCAGCTATAAAATTCTTCTTTATGTTGTTGGTGGTTATTTGCCAAAACAATTTAAGAACCACCATCATCTCTCAACATCATTTCAGAAATCCCAATAATTATAAAAAATCAATACCTGGTGTAATCATTAGCAAAGATGGGACTAAACTGTCTATATTGTTGACATAACTGGATGACTAGAAAAACTTAGATATCCATGGGAAAATACAGTAGCATTAATTAGAAAAAGTGAGGGATGGGGTTGCCATCCCATAGTCACATCTCTGACCCATAATTGTTCCTGTCTGAAATAGTTACAGAGATGGAAATGGAGAGGAATCTGAGGAAAAGAAGGTCCAGAGACAGGCCCAAAGAGGGATCCAACTCAGGGGGAAATCACAAGGCCTGACACTATTACTGAGGCTATGGAGCACTCACAAAAAGAGACCTAGCATGACACTCCTGCGAAAGACTGAACAATCAGCTCAAAGAGTCAGATGCAGATATTTGCACCCAACCAATGGACAGAGGTAGCTGACCCCTGTGGTTGAATTAGGGAAGGCTGGAAGAAGCTGAGGAGACAGGCAATCCTGTAGGAGGACCAGCAGTCTCAATTAACCTGAACCCCCAAGATCTCTCAAACACTGGACCACCAAACAGGCAGCATACAGCAGCTGATATGAAGTCCCCGACACACATACAGTAGAGGACTTCCAGGTCTGTGTTCATTCAGAGATTTGAAAATTAGCAGTGTTGATTGGCAACAGTCAATTTCAAATATGAAAGTTTCATAACTCATAAAAGTATCAAATTTGGGGACATGATGTAGGGTGGAAATGCTATAAAGGAAGACACAATCCAGATCCTGCCCTCCCCTACTCTGACAGTCCCAACTCTTCACAGTTGATGGATTCTGGAAGAGTGGGAATGGAGAGGACTCAGTTTTCTTTAAGGGGCAGGCCACTGGGAGTTTAACCATGCTCTAGTGAGTATATGGGTAACACAAATTGGACTGGGTGTGTGTGTGTGTGTGTGTGTGTGTGTGTGTGTGTGTGTGTGTGTGTGTAGGAGTTCACAGGGGTAAGGGTGGACATTAGAGGACTAGGAAGTGAATGTGATCAGGGTGCATTATATGAAATTCCCCAGTAATCAATAATAATATATGTTGGAGGAAAAAATGATGGCACGATACCCTCCCCCCAAACATAGTTTCACACATGATTACTTCTGTGATTTTCTTCCAATCATCAGCTCCACTGCCCATGTCCAACACATCCTCCTCTCCAGCCTGTTTTCCACTTGTCCTGTAGCCTTTGCTGCGGCCTTGCATATGGCCATGCTCATAACAAAGTGATGTTTCAAATGTCCTCAGTGGTCCCCACAGTGTTTACATCACAATCTGAGCTTCACAGGTCTCTGAAGTTCTATCAAGTTGGCTTCTAGCGTATCCCCACAGTGTGTACATCATAACCTGAACTTCCCATCTCTGTGAAGCCCTCCCAACTACTAGCTATATCACCAACCTTGGCTGATGTCACTTGTGCCCCACTCTATTATGCTGTGTCCTAGCAACAACATCCTTTCAGTTACAGAAAAACCACAGCACTGTTCAGACAGGAGATATTTCTTGATTTTTGGCCACCTTGATTGATTCAAGGCTGCTTTTCTAGGCAGTCAAGACATCTCCTGACCACCTTCCACAGCACCCTGTTTCAATTAGATGCAGAACACCAACTATAGTCGGCTATTTCTTTGGTTTATTTGTTTGCACAATGTTTATTTCCACATGAGGTTGTAATCTCTGAGAAAAAGAAGTTTGTCTGTCTGGTCATTCAGCATTAGGCACAGAGCCTGACATAAGGCAGGCACTCAATAAATATTTATAGAGCTAAAGAAATAGTTTTTGAACACAAATTTATTTCTGAGAGTGTTTCCCAAGAATAATGTTGAACCACCAGACACAGGTTTACTTTGAAAGGTCACTGAAGAAAATAAAACAAATCGCTTCTCGGCCTTTTGGCTAAGATCAAGTGTAGAAAATAAAACAAAGATGAAAAGTGGACTTTATAGCCTAATTTCACTAATTTAAGAATCAAGATGGCAAAGGCATTGGTATGTATATCGGAAGTAACATTCAGCAAATACAAACTAAGTGCTTCATCTCTAAAATGTCAAAAAAAAAAAAAAAAAAAAAAAAAACCTTAGCGGTAGCATCTAACATCAACTTTGTAGGAGGCCTTGACATATATGCCTAGTGTTCCACACTGATTTATATAAATTAGCTGCCAATGGTTCAAAAGAAGAAATTAATTTTTCCATATGCACTCCTAAAATGAGTGCAAATTCCAAAACTAAATTCCAAACTCAGCCACAGCAAGATGATCAGTTACCCACAAAGCTTGGAGTCAATGAAGAGTCATTTAAAATCAATATATGTCTCTTAAAATCAAGAGGAAAGCAATGTGATGAACTTCTGAATGCATCCTCTAGAATGTTTTCTGCCATGGAGATGGTCTTGAGGTGGGGTCCTTGTCTTCTTTCTAACTTGTTGGCATCAGGAAATGAGTAGGCATTTTTATTTTATACATATTTTCTCCAATTTTGGAGATTTTCTTGAGCTTTCTGGAGGCTGCCCCGTTCAGCCCATCCATTGGTAAGGTTATTCTCTGCTCTTGCTTTCCCATACCAGAAACACATCTAGCTATGATCCATATTACAACTGGTAGGCAAAGTCATAGCAACCATATGTTCAAGGGCAAGCAGATCCAAAGACCAAACTGGCTGTGCAGGTCTTTATTATGGACTGTATTATTATATCTTCTCATATATACCTCCATATCCATAGTTTGAATGCCTAGTTCCAGTTCAACTGTACATGGGAACAGAACCCTTTGAGGAAGGTAACTGAAGTTAGATGAAGTATTACAAGGCTGGGAGAGAAAAGGAATGGGCCCTCTTCTAATGTGGCTTCTGTCTCTATAAAAAGCAGAAAACATAGCAGAGTGGTCTTTCCTCCTCCTCCTTTTCCCTGCCTTGCCTCCCTCCCCATCTCTCTCTTTTTCTGAACCTGTATGTTCACAAAACAAGCTTGTCAACACCTGGATCTTACTCTTCGCTTCCAGAGTGACACATGAAAAACATCTGTTTAAACCACCCATGTTGTGGTATTTTGTTATGACGACAGCCCTCCTCAACCACTCTTTCCCTGAGACTCCTGTATTTGTCTATACTGACATCTCCCCATATCCCTCTCCTACAATTGCCTTACCTTACCTCATACTTGTGGCTTGATTAGGATAACCAGTACCAGAAACTATATGACAAATGCCAGCCACTAATGAGTTAAATGAGGACTCTTTTCAATCCAGTCCGAAAAAGAAAGAAGTATGAACAACAGAATGTAGTCATGTTGTTGAGGCAGGACCTCAGTATGTAGCCCAGACTGGCCTCAAAGGCTTGATTGTCCTGTATTCATCTCCCCATAGCTGGAATTACTAGAATGTAGCAGTACCCACAAATCCAAGATATATTTTATAAACCAAAGTTGCTTTCTTTGAATATCATTCTTGAGAGTAAGGCTGCCATTTATATAATATATAATTCAAATAATAATAGCCCAGTAACTATCAAATGCCTTTTTCACACTAAAACCAAAAAGTTTATTTAGCTGCTATCAATCTACCATGAAGCATTCACCTTTCTACAGCTATCAATGGTAACTGTCTAAAGTCTTATAATAGTATAAAACGCAGATTTGAGAAGTGGGGAAACTAAAATGTTGCCACTTTAGTAAGCCAAGCCTGGAAAGACAAAGAAGAAGCAGGAGAATGGGAGAGAGAAACTGTAGAAAAAAGTGAGAGTGCAGAAGTACAAAACTGTAATTTGAAAATAAGGAGCATGGTCTTCCCACAAATTTTGCTTAGATTTGTTTTTCCCTTGGGAACAATGTAAAGCACAAGAACTAAGAATAGAGAGTTTGCTCACGTTGAATATCACTTTCATCATCATGTGACTCAAAGAATTACTAAGGTGCAAGAAATATTTATTTTGAATCAATGTCAGAAAAAGAAGTTATGAGATCTTGGGTCCCAGGTTGCTCAGAGACCAGTCTGCTCAGGTCAGCTTGCAGACTGCAGTGACTGCGCAGACCTCAGAAACAACAGAGCTTCTGGGACAAGCCCAGTTTCGGGCTCTAGGAGAGGTGTCCACCCGGGAGGACCTGAGAGAGCCAAGTTAGGTCCCAGGTCCCTCAGAGACCAGACTATGCAGGTAAGAGTGCAGACAGCAGAAACAACACATCTTCTGGGACAGGCAGAAGCAACACAGCTTCTGAGACAGAACCAGTTTCAGGCTCCAGACATCGGAGCACCTTCTCCGCCTGAGAAGAGGTGTCTGCCTGGGAGGGCTTTGCCTGCCAGAGCTTGTGAGGGAACCAACTTGGGTCCTGGGTCCCTCAGAGACTAGTTTGTGCAGGTGAGTGTGCAGGCTGCAGAGGTAACACATCTTCTGGGACAGGCCCTCTATCAGGCCTTCATCTTTAGCCAAGAGGCAGGTCTGAACACCAGACCTCAGTGCACATTCCCTACAAGAGGAGAGCTTGCCTGAAGAGACTACTCCGGCCACTGAGATTCAGGAGAGAGCTGGACTCCCAGGACATCTGACAGAGGCTAACAGAATCCCAGGAGGAACAAGCTCCAAACAGAGACAACTGTAACAATCACCTCCAGAGATTACCAGATGTCGAAAGGCAAACATAAGAATCTTAATAACAGGGGGCTGGTGAGATGGCTCAGCAGGTAAGAGCACCCGACTGCTCTTCTGAAGGTGATAAGTTCAAATCCCAGCAACCCACATGGTGGCTCACAACCATCCGATCTGGCTCCCTCTTGTGGAGTGTCTGAAGACAGCTACAGTGTACTTACGTATAATAAATAAAATAAATCTTAAAAAAAAAAAAAAAGAATCTTAATAACAGAAACCAAGACCACTCACCTTCATCAGAAGCACTCCCACCTCAGCCAGTCCTGGATACCCCAACACACCCGAAAAGCAAGACTCAGATTTGAAATCATATCTCATGGTGCTGGTAGAGGACATTAAGAAGGACATTAAGAAGGACATTAATAACTCACTTAAAGAAATACAGGAGAACACTGCTAAAGAGGTAAAAGTCTTTAAAGAGGAAACACAAAAATCCCTTAAACAACTACAAGAAAACACAACTAAATAGGTAATTGAATTGAACAAAACCATCCAGAACCTAAAAAGGAAAGGAGAAACAATAAAGAAAACCCAAGTTAGACAACTTTGGAGATAGAAACTCTAGGAAAGAAATCAGGAACCATAGATGTGAGCATTAGCAACAGAATGCAAGAGATGGAAGAGAGACCCTCAGGTGCAGAAGATTCCATAGAGAACATGGGCACAAGATTCAAAGAAAATGAAAAATGCATAAAAATCCTAACTCAAAACACCCAGGAAATCCAGGACACAATGAGAAGACCAAACCTACGGATAATAGGAGTAGATGAAAAAGAAGATTTTCAACTTAAAGGGCCAGCAAATATTTTCAACAAAATAATAGAAGAAAACTTCCCAAACCTAAAGAAAGAGATGCCCATGAACATACAAGAAGCCTACAGAATACCAAATACACTGGACCAGAAAAGAAATTCCTTCCAACACATAATTATCAAAACAACAAATGTACTAAAAAAGATAGAATATTAAAAGCAGTAAGGGAAAAAGGTCAAGTAACATATAAAGGCAGGCCTATTAGAATTACTCCAGACTTCTCACCAGAAAATATGAAAGCCAGAAGATCCTGGACAGATGTTATAAAGACCAAAAGAGAACACAAATGTCAGCCCAGACTACTATACCCAGCAAAACTCTCAATTACTATAGATGGAGAAATCAAAATATTCCATGATAAAACCAAATTCACACAATATCTTTCCACGAATCCAGCCTTTCAAAGGATAATAAAGGGAAAACAACACAAGGACAGAAACTACACCACCCTAGGGAAAAAAATAATCCTTCAACAATCCTAAAAGAAGACATCCCCAAGAACAGAATCCCAACTTTAACAACAAAAATAACGCAACAAATACTTTTCTTTAATTTCTCTTAACATCAATGGATTCAATTCCCCAATAAAATGACATAGACTAATAGACTGGCTATACAAATAGGCCCAACGTTTTGCTGCTGACAGGAAACCCACCTCAGGGAAAAAGACAGACACTACCTTCAGGTCAAAGGCTGGAAAACAATTTTCCAAGCAAATGGTCCAAAGAAACAAGCTAGAGTAGCCATTCTAATATCAGATAAAATTGACTTTCAACCCAAAGTTATCAAAAAAGTCAAGAAGGGGCACTTCATACTCATCAAAGGTAAAATCAAACAAGATGAACTCTCAATTCTGAATAACTATGCTCTGAATACAAGGGCAGCCACATTCATCAAAGAAACTGTAGTAAAGCTCAAAGCACACATTTCACCTCACACAATAATAGTAGGAGACTTCAATACCCCACTCTCACCAATGGACAGATCCTGTAAACAGAAACAACGGAGAGACACATGGACATTAACAGAAGTCATGAAATAAATGGATTTAATAAATATCTACAGAACCTTTTATCCTAAAACAAAATTATATACCTTCTTCTCAGCACCACATGATACCTCTTCCAAAATTGACCATATAATTGGTCACAAAACAGGCCTCCAAAGATGCAAAGATATTGAAATTATCCTATGTATCCTATCTGACCACTATGGACTAAGGCTGATCTTCAATAACAACATAAATAATAGAAAGCCAACATTCACGTGGGAATTGAACAACACTCTACTCAATGATTCCTTGGTCAAGAAAGAAATAAAGAAAGAAATTAAAGACTTTCTAGAGTTTAATGAAAATGAAGCTACAACATACCTTAACTTATGGGACACAATGAAGGCAGTCCTAAGAAGAAAACACATAGCCCTGAGTGCCTCCAAAAAGAAACTAGAGAGAGCATACACTAACAGCCTGACAGCACACCTAGAAGCTCTAGAACTAAAGGAAGCAAATTCACCCAAGAGGAGTAGACTGCAGGAAATAATCAAACTCAGGGCCGAAATCAACCAAGTAGAAACAAAAAGAAGTATTCAAAGAATCAACCAAACCAGGAGCTGGCTCTTTGAGAAAATCAAAAAGTTAGATAAACCCCTAGCCAGACTAACTAGAGGGCACAGGGACAGTATCTTAATTAACAAAATCAGAAATGAAAAAGGAGACATAACAATGGAAACTGAGGAAATCCAAAACATCATCAGATCCTACTATAAAATGCTATACTCAACAAAACTGGAAAATTTGGATGAAATGGAGAATTTCCTAGACAGATACCAGGTACCAAAATTAAATCAGGATCAGATTAATGATTTAAACAGGCCCATTTCCCCTAAAGAAATAGGAGCAGTCATCAATAGTCTCCCAACCAAGAAAAGCCCAGGACCAGATGGGTTTAGTGCAGAGTTCTATCAGACCTTCAAAGAAGACCTAATTCCAACTCTTCTCAAACTATTTCACAAAATAGAAACAGAAGGTACTCTACCCAAATCATTCTATGAAGCCACAATTACTCTGATACCTAAACCACACAAAGATCCAACAAAGAAAGAGAACTTCAAACCAATTTTCCTTATGAATATCGATGCAAAAATACTCAATAAAATCCTCGCAAACTGAATCTAAGAACACATCAAAATGATCATCTATCATGACCAAGTCGGCTTCATCCCAGGGATGCAGGGATGGTTTAATATACGGAAATCCATCAACGTAATTCACTATATAAACAAACTCAAAGACAAAAACCACATGATCATCTCATTAGATGCTGAGAAAGCATTTGACAAAATCCAACACCCTTTCATGATAAAAGTCTTGGAAAGATCAGGAATTCAAGGCCCATACCTAAACATAATAAAAGCAATATACAGCAAACCAGTAGCCAACATCAAAGAAACTCGAAGCAATCCCACTAACATCAGGGACTAGACAAGGCTGCCCACTTTCTCCCTACCTATTCAATATAGTACTTGAATTCTTAACCAGAGCAATTCAACAACAAAAGAAGATCAAGGGGATAAAATTGGAAAGGAAGAAGCCAAAATATCAATATTTGCAGATGATATCATAGTATATATAAGCAACCCCAAAAATTCCACCAGAGAACTCCTAAACCTGATAAACAGCTTCAGTGCAGTAGCTGGATATAAAATTAATTCAAACAAATCAATGTCCTTTCTCTACACAAAGGATAAACAGGCTGAGAAAGAAATTAGGGAAACAACACCCTTCACATTAGTCACAAATAATATAAAATACCTTGGTGTCATTCTAACTAAGGAAGTGAAAGATCTGTATGATAAGAACTTCAAGTCCCTGAAGAAAGAAATTGAAGAAGATCTCAGGAGATGGGAAGATCTCCCATGCTCATGGATTGGCTATCCTGCTGAAAGCAGCCTACAGATTCAATGCAATCCCCATCAAAATTCCAACTCAATTCTTCACTGACTTAGAAAGTTCAATTTTCAAATTCGTCTCGAATAATAAAAAATCGAGGATAGCAAGAACTATTCTCAACATTAAAAAAACCTCTGGGGGAATCACCATGCCTGACATTAAGCTGTACTACAGAGCAATTGTGAAAAAAAAAAAAGACTGCATGGTACTAGTACAGTGACAGACAGGTAGATCAATGAAATAAATAGAATTGAAGACCCAGAAATGAATCCACACACCTATGGTCACTTGATCTTTCACAAGGGAGCTAAAACCATCCAGTGGGAAAAAGACACCATTTTCAACAAATGGTGCTGGCACAACTGGCGGTTATTATGTAGAAGAATGCGAATTGATCCATTCTTATCTCTCTGTACAAAGCTCAAGTCTAAGTGACTCAAAGACCTCTACATAAAACCAGAGACACTGAAATTTATAGAGGAGAAAGTGGGAAAAAGCCTCGAAGATATGGGCACAGGGGAAAAATTCCTAAACATAACAGCAATGACTTTTGTTGTAAGATCAAAAATTAACAAATGGGACCTTTTAAAATTGCAAAGATTCTGTAAGGCAAAAGACACTGTCAAGAAGACAAAAAGCCCATCAACAGATTGGAAAAGGATTTTTACCAATCCTAAATCTGATAGGGGACTTATATCCAATATCTACAACGAGCTCAAGAAGCTGGACTCCAGAAAAAATAATAACCCCATTAAAACTTGGGGTACAGAGCTAAACAAAAAATTCTCAACTAAGGAATACCGAATGGTTGAGAAACACCTGAAAAAAATGTTCAACATCCTTAATCATCAGGGAAATGCAAATAAAAATAACATTGAGATTCCACCTAACACCAGTCAGAATGGCTAAGATCAAAAATTCAGGTGACAGCTGATGCTGGCGAGGATGTGGAGAAAGAGGAACAGTCCTCCATTGCTGGTGGGATTGCAAGCTTGTACAACCACTCTGGAAGTCAGTCTGGCTGTTCCTCAGAAAAGTGGACATAGTACTACTGGCAGATCCAGCAATTCCTCTCCTGGGCATATACCCAGAAGATGCTCCAACTGGTAATAAGAACACATGCTTCACTATGTTCATAGTAGCCTTATTTATAATAGCCAGAATCTGGGATGAACCCAGATGTCCCTCAACAGAGGAATGGATACAGAAATGTGGTACATTTACACAATGGAGTACTACTCTGCTATTAAAAACAATAAATTTATGAAATTCCTGGGCAAATGAATGTATCTTGAGGATATCATCCTTAGTGAGGTAACCCAATCACAAAAGTAGTCATTAGATATGCACTCACTGATAAGTAGATATTAGCTCAGAAACTTAGAATACCCAAGATACAATTTGCAAAACACAAGAAAATCATGGATAAGGAAGACCAGCATGTGTATACTTCATTCCTCCTTAGAAAGGGAACAAAATACCCATGAAAGGAGTTACAGAGACAAAGTTTGGAGCTAAGATGAAAGGATGGGCTATCCAGAGACTACCCAACCCGGGGATCCATCCCATAATCAGTCACCAAACTCAGATACTATTGCATAGGACAGCAAGAGTTTGCTGAAGGGACCCTGACATAGCTGTCTCGTATGAGGCTATGCCAGTACCTGGAAAATACAGAAGTGGATGCTCACAATCATCTATAGGATGGAACACAGGGCTCCCAATGGAGAAGCTAGAGAAAGTACCACAGGAGCTGAAGGGGTCTGCAACCCTATAGAAGGCACAACAATATGAGCTAGCCAGAACTCCCAGAGCTCATGTCTCTAGCTGCATATGTAGCAGAAGATGGCCTAGTTGGCCATTATTGGGAAGAGAGGCCCCTTGGTATTTCAAACTTTATATGCCCCAATACAGGGGTACATCAGGGCCAAGAAGTGGGAGTGGGTAGGTAGGGGAGCAGGGAGGTGGGAGGATAAAGGGAACTTTTGGGATAGCATTTGAAATGTAAATTAAGAAAATATCTAATTAAAAAAATAAGTTATGAGAGCTCCCAATGCTTTAGTACCTCAAGGACCAAGACATTTGAGACAGATGTAGAAGTTTCTGATGGTATCATGTGATGCAGACTCACTCACGTGGTGTTTTGCTGAGGCAAGACCTATGAGAGGACATGTGATGTTTGGAAAGATTATAAATAAGACTCAAGGGTAGTGATGGCAGGCTTGCAATGCTTCTTTGGTTTCCCATCTTCACTGCTCTTCTTTGCTTCATTGAAAGAGGCACATCAGAGAACTTATCCTGGCATCCTTAAGTCCCAACTGATCCTGGTTACTCCTATTGACTGATATTGATTTGGCAGAAGCCTGGCAGTTTCTGATGGATTATGCCACCATTTCTGATTCTTGTGTGGTATCCTGACACTACTAAGCTGGACTACTGGTATTCTGACCCGCAGAGATTGGACTTGCTCCCAAGAAACTACTTCTAAATGGGTCCACATCCCCTTGTTCTATTTACCATCTTTTTTCTCGCCTACCTTTGGAAAGAGGACTAGAAGGGTAGGTTTTGAAATATCCAAGCCTATACCAAAGAGAAAACCATTCACTTAATGACTAATGGACAAATGGTGAGATAATGGATAAAAGTATCTGTATACAAGCCAGAAAACCCTAGTTTGATACCCAGAACATACAATGTGGAAGGAGAGAACCAATTTCTGCAAGTTGTCCTTTGACCCTATGTATACACATACAAACAGAACAAATAAATAAATGTAAGACAAAAATTAAAGGACCAATGGAGGAGATGCTTAACAGTGAGGTTACATGCTTAGAATCACATTGGTAAGCAATTTCATTACTGTGAAACCACTGGAGACTGTATCTACACAAATCTGAATGATAGAGTTTACTACATAACCTGTTATACAAGATGATCTGGGCTACAAAACTGAACAACATATTACTATATGAAACACTGTAGTCATCTGCAGCACAATGATATTCCCATTTCTAAACACATTTAAATATAAGAAAGATGCAGTAAAAACATGAGATAACTGTATCTGACTCTTTCAGCTGCTTGTTGGGTCCCTTGGAGGGCAATCATGACAGATACCTTTTTGTGAGCATTCCATACCTTCAGTAATAGTGTCAGGTCCTGGGACCTCCCCTTGAGCTGGATCCCACTTTGGGCCTGTCTCTGGACTTTCTTCTCCCCGGGATCCTCTCCATTTCCATCCCTGTAATTCTTTCATACAGAAACAATTCTGAGTCAGACATGTGACTGTGGGATGGCAACTCCACAAATGTCCTGTCTTCCCCCTGGAGGTGGGCTCCACAAGTTCCCTCTCCCCACTGTCATGCACCTCATCAAAAGTCCCTCCCTATGAGTCCTGGGAGTCTCTCACCTCCCACATCTCTGGTACATTCTCCTATTTCTTGAGGTTGCCTGATTACATTCCAACTAACGGACAGAAGCAGCTAACCCCTGTTGTTGAGTTGGGGAAGGCTGAAAGAAGTTGAGGAGAAGGGCAATTCTGTAGGAGGACCAGTGGTCTTGGTCAATCAGGACCCCCAAGATTTTCAAACACTGGACCACCAAACAGACAGCATACACCAGCTGATATGAGGCTCCTAACACACATACAGTAGAGGACTTCCAGGTCTGTGTTCATTCAGAGATGAAGCACCTAACCCTCAAGAGACTGGAGGCCCCAGGGAGTTTAGAGGTCAGGTAAGGTGGGGGTTGGGGACATCCACATGGAGATGGGATGGGGTGGGGAGGAGGTGTGGGATGTGGAGCAATCAGAGGGTGGATGGGGAGGGGTGGGGAATGGAATATGGAGTGTAAAACATGAATTACAAATAGAATTAAATTTAAAACAAAATAAATGAAATAAGTATACTTTTAATAAAAAAACGAGATAATAGCAAGTTTCAAATCTGTTATATATTGTAAGAACAATGATCTATTCACTTAAAAAACATCATTGACACAACATTGTACCCTCCTTCTCTGTGAGAGTCAGGAGTTGAAGAGTCAATTCACACCAGGCAGTGGTGGCGCATGCCCTTAATCCCAGCACTTGGCAGGCAGAGGCAGGCAGATTTCTGAGTTCCAGGCCAGCCTGGTCTACATAGTGAGTTCCAGGACAGTCAGGGCTACACAGAGAAACCCTGTCTCAAAAAACAAAAAGAAGAAGGAGGAGGAGGAGGAGGAGGAGGAGAAGGAGGAGGAGGAGGAGGAGAGAGAGGGGAGGGAGAAAGAAAGAAAGAAAGAAAGAAAGAAAGAAAGAAAGAAAGAAAGAAAGAAAGAAAGAAAGAAAGAGAGAGAGAAGGAGGGAGGGAGGGAGGGAGGAAGGAAGGAAGGAAGGAAGAAAGAAAGAAAGAAAGAAAGAAAGAAAGAAAGAAAGAAAGAAAGAAAGAGAGAGAGAGAGAGAGAAGGAGGGAGGGAGGGAGGGAGGGAGGAAGGAAGGAAGGAAGGAAGGAAGGAAGGAAGGAAGGAAGAAAGAAAGAAAGAAAGAAAGAAAGAAAGAAAGAAAGAAAGAAAGAAAGAAAGAAAGAAAGAAAGTCAATTTACCATGAGTCACAATGGCATAGGAATCAGCTCCAGAGTCATCTGGGTGCTTGGGATCCAGCCTCTGGGCTCCTGCCTGCCTAGGATGAGCTATATTCGCCAATAAATCAGAGAACCTTGAAAGGTCAACACTCATACCCTACTCAATTAATGAGAAAATTGAGCCCAGAGGGATAAGAACATGGTTGCACAAAGCTAGTCAGTCAATTTAATGCCAAGAACAAAATGAGACACGATGTGCCAGGCCACCACATTCTGTTCCAAGTGCCCCGGACTGACTGATGTCCAGAAAGAGAAGCTGAAAGACAGCCACCAAATCTATTAAATAAAAAAATAGTAGCTCTTTTGTTCTTTGTGAACTCTGGTTTTATTTTATAAAGGAAAATATCCAGCATTAATACTAGAAACTAAATAATAAAGTGATATATATGAAGCCTGCTAGTTCTGGACACACACACACACACACACACACACACACACACACACACACACGTGATTTGAAAGCTTGGGCAAAGTTAATTACCATGGAGAGATGAAGAACCTATTCATTTAATTTCAAGAAGTAAAACTCAGTCACTCAGGTCTCTTAGTGCCAGTCACTATTGCAATCTTATCTAAACCTATTAAATACATAATTAGCATCTAACCAGTTGTATTTGGATGGTCTCCCACTTGTAAAAGTCTAGCAAATTATTATTCACAATTAAACTTTATTAAATACCCACTTTCCAATTGAGGTTATAAATTATAAGCCATAGTGTGTGGCTGCTTCTGCTTTATAAGTCATTAGTAGCAGTTTTACCTGTCTCATGAGCATCAAAGTCAACTGACCCTAGAGATCTTCAAAGTACAATCATAATCAAGTCTGATAAATGGCCTTGAGGTCTTCCTATATTTATAGCTGAAACATTTTAAACAATGCCACATTAATAGATTTTAAATAGTTTTTATTCACTCTACATTCTTCTGAGAAGTAAATAGTGTAAGAAATGGGAAACAGTATATTGGAGTTCTTAGAAACATGCATGGAGGTCTGAATACCCATAGCTCATATAATCCGACCTTTCTTGCCACTTGTGTCTGCTCTACATCCATTTGTTCTTCTTTCCTTCACTTCAGACTGCTCAACAATCCAATGAGAGAGCTGGATCAGATGACCCCAAATTCACCCAAAAATATCTGCCTCTAGAGCTGGACTTTCTCTCCAAAGCTATAGTGTGGCCTTTGAGTTTTTCATCACTGTGCTTCTTGTCAGAAAATTAGTGTATAGTGTCAGGGGCAGAGTGTGCTTACGATAATAAAACTGGTCAGTTATGGTGTATGAAGTCTTTCTACAGGTTGGTTTTTGAATTCTGAATTCAGGAGCTATGTTTAAAATCGTCCATTTTTATTCACTTGATTTTCTCTTCAACCTTCTTCTCTCTTACTCGCTCTCACTTCTGCTCTGTCATTTTTTATCTTTTGTTTTATTCTGACAAAACTCAGTTCATCCACTTGGATGTCTATGGGTCTATAAGAAGCTCATATGACCCTTGGTCAGTGCCTGCTGAGCAACTTTGGAAGAAACTCATATTCACCTCCAAGCAATGTGCCTAGGACCACAGCATTTTATTGAGATATTTATCTCAGCCTCCTGGACTGATGGAGAGAGATGTGAGAAACGTTATCATCATTTGATTACCCTCCACATGCCCACAGTCTAATGTGAATAGAAACACATGAAAGCTAACTAAATGTACAACAACAAATCCCTGTTGAGCTAAAAATGCACAACTTTTAGGAGGAATAGTAATGTGATGTCTGTTGTACTCCAACTGTGACTATAATGATAAGGTACAGGACTGTTAATATTACACACAAAAAGAAAAAGCTAAGTTCAATGTTTAAGTAACAGGAGGTATCATGGAAGAGTAGAGTGTTCTTCTTAAGAAGATGTTAACTTCATTTATTACTATTGGTTCCCTACAATAGTCCAGTGAACTCTATTAATTCTGATTCTCTGTAAGATGTATGATGTTATTTCACAAAATAAATTTATTTTCATGAATTGAGATCACAATGTTTTTGTTCTCTGATGGTGAATAAATGGTACTATCCTAAAAGTAATATTTTTGTCAGTAACAATCTAAATACTTGGCTGCATTGCTCACACTTGACCTGTCATACCCTCTAAATATCTTTACCCACTATATGTACCCCAAGTCTCTATGAGAATAGTCACACATGAGCTTATTAAAGGAATTATAAAGGAGAAAGTGAAAATATTATTAATTAATATTATAGTTCTCTTTATTGAGAATATTTTCAGTCCCAATCTAGTACTGTAAGTATATTAAATATAATAGTTGATATAAGAAATAATATAATATTATATAGGTAATATAGAAAAAGGAATCACAAGACTGAAGTAAAAATCCTTAAAACTGGCATTTTATTCATGTACATAGACATCTTCAACAAATGGTGATGTACACATTGACCAGCTTCATGTAGACAATTCCAAGTAGATCCATTCTTATCACCTTCAAAGGGTTCAAAGATTTCAACATAAAACCAGCTACACCAAATCTGATAGAAGAGAAAATGTATAATCTTGAACTCATTGGCACAGGAGATGATTTTCTGAACAGAACACTGACAGCACGGGCACTAAGATCAACAATTATTAAATGGGACCACAAGAAACTGAAAATGTCCAGCACAGCATTGAACACCATCATTCAGACAAAGTGGAAGCCTATAGAAAGGGAAAAGATTCTTACCAACCACACATGTAGAGAAGGCTAACATCCAAAATATATAATGAACTTAAAACAGATAAACAAACAAAACCCCTGGATATCCATAAAACAAACAATCCAAATAAAAATGGAGCATGACCGCAGATCTAAACAGAAAATTCTCAAAAGAAGAAACTCAAATGGCTGAGAGGGAGGTAAAAAGATGTTCAACATCCTTAGTCACCAGAATGATGCAAACCAAAACTACTTTGAGATTTCATCTTATAGTTATCAGAATGGCCAAGATTAATAAAGGAAATGATGGATCATGCTGTCAAAGATGTGGAGTAAGGGAAACATTCATCCATTGTTAGTGAGAGTGCAAACTTGTACATGTATTATGGAAACCAATGACAGTTCCTCATAAATATGGGAATCAATCTACCTCAAGATCCAGTTATATTGTTCTTGGGCACATACATAAAGGATACTACATCCATTCACAGAGATACTTGCTTAGCCATGTTTGTTGCTGCTCTATTCACAATAGCCAGAAATTAGAAACAACTTGTATGGCCATCAAAAGATGAATGGATAAATAAAGTGTGCTATATTTACTCATTGTACTATGACTTAGCTATTTAAAACATGAAATCAGGAAATTCTCAGGTAAATGTATGGAAACAGAATAGTGAGATAACCCAGAAACAGAAACACAACTATGGTATGTATTATCTTATATGTGAAATTAGCTGTTAAGTAACATATAATCACGATAATCCATAGACTCAGAAGTAAGGTATAGAATATGGGACTAAGAGGGAAGGGTAGATGTCCTTAGGAAGGGGAAACAGAACAGATAGCTATGGATGGCAGGATCAAACAAATGGGGAGAAAATAGTGGGTTGAGAAGGGAACAGGAGAGATAGCTTTAAGGGCCATTTGAGAGGACAATTTTGAGTAGAAGTGTCCTAAAGTATGTATATCTAATAAAATGATATAAATGAGAGTTCTAAACAGCAGGAGAATCAGAATCCCAACAAGATTTCTCTTATTACAAAATGAAGTTCCCAGCACAGTGAGTTGGTTACATCTGAGTTGCTAACCAATGGGAATCCCCAAACAACTCAGGCTGTTGCCAAGATTATATGTTGCTTTCTACAAACTGATGGCAAGCCCTATTGCTGAAGATAATACCTACACAATGACACTGCACATGAAGTTGAGTTGGTACCTACATCGACTCTTTAACCCTTGGTACTAGAGAGAACTGTACATGCTACAAAACGGGAAGTGTAAATACCAACCCTACTACTGACTACAAACTACTTTCAATCTATAGTGAGATGTCCTGCCTTCAAGATATGCTAGTACAATGTGGCACAAAGCTTGCAGGAGGAGCCAACTAATATCTAATTTGATTAGAGGCATGAGATGGAACCTATAACCAGTGCTGCTTGGATGGCCAGGAAGCCAAGGCTAACTACCTCAGGGATTAAGGGGAAAACCAAATGCTAGCATTATAGTTGAAGTCCCCCTAATTCTCCCAATGATATTCTGTTGTTCTCATATATCAATAACTTGCTCAACCATCACCAGAGAATCTTCCTCCTGAACCTGTTAGGAACAAATACAGAGACACTATCAGAGAGTAAGAAACCTTCCAATACTCATTCCTAAAAGGAAAATTTCCTTCAAATCTCTCCAACTGGGGCTCAGGGAAGACTTCTGAGAAGGAGGCCAAAACAGTATAAGAGCCAGAGTGAATGGAGGTCACCAAGGAAACAAGGCCTTATAAATACCACAGGACACGTGTGAACTCACAAATACTGAGATGGGACTGCATGGGTCTGCACCAGATGGGGCTCTAGAGCTTAAAGAAGAGATATACACATGCCTGCATTGCTAACCCATAAGCTATCTCAAATTGATATTTATCCATTAGTAAATAAAAATTTAGTTTCCTGCAAGGGAGTCTCACTGCAGAAACAAACTCCTCGGTTTTATTTTTGCAAATATTAGATATTTTGTATATTGACATTTCAAATATTATCCCCTCTCCTGGTTCCACACACACACACACACAAAAAAAAACCTATTCCCTCTCCCTCTCCCTGCTTTCCAACCCACCCACTCTCACTTCCTGGCCCTGTCATTCCCCTACACTGGGGCATCGAACCCTCACAGGACCAAGTGCATCTTCTCCCACTGATGACCAATAAGGCCATCCTCTGCTACATATGCAATTGGAGCCATGGGTCCCACCATGTGTACTCTTTTGTTGGTGGTTTAGTCCTGGGAGCTCTGAGGATACTGGCTGGTTCATATTGTTGCTCCTCCTATGGGGATGCAAACTCCTTCAGCTCCTTGGGTCCTTTCTCTAGTTCCTCCATTGGAAACCCTGTACTCAGTCCAATGTTTGGCTAAGAGCATCTACCTCTGTATTTGTCAGGCACTGGTGGAGCCTCTCAGGCGACAGCTATAACAGGTTTCTGTTAGCAAGCACTTGTTGGCATCCACAATAGTGTCTGGGTTTGGTGACTGTATGTGGGATGGATCCCCAGGTGGGGCAGTCTCTGGATGGCCTTTCCTTCAGTCTCTGCTCTACACTTGGTCTCTGTAATTCCTCCCATGGGTATTTTGTTCCAGACTTATTTATAATAGGCAAGAGCTGGAAAGAGCCCAGATGTTCCTCAACAGAGGAATGGATACACAAAGGAGTACTAGTCCGCTATTAAAAACAATGAATTTATGAAATTCTTAGACAAATGGATGGAAATAGAAATTATCATCCTGAGTGAGGTAACCCAATCACAAAATAACACACATGATATGCACACACTGATAAGAGGATATTAGCCCAGAAGCTCAGAATACCCAAGATACAATTCACAAAACACATGAAACTCAAGAAGAAGGAAGGCCAAAGTGTGGATACATCAATCCTTCTTAGAAAGGGTAACAAGATCCTGTTTTCTAAGGAGAGACAGAAAGGGGGTGAATCTAGGTGGAATGGACATGGAAGGTAACTGAAAAGAGTAAAGAAAGGGGAAACCATGATCAGAATATAGTATATGAAAAATATCTATTTTTGATAAAAGAAAAAAGCAACACTGTTAGAAATAAACAGATAAAAAGATACAACAGTAAATTCACATGAAGAAAAACACAGATAAGAAACAACACAAAGCAGCACAGTAAGCCTTTTAATTTTCAATGAATTAACAAAAATTAAAAAAAATACAACCACCAAGTTGATCAAGATGTTACAAAAAAAAACCAACCCAATACAGAAAGTTGTGTAAGAAAGAATCAATTTATAGCTTATAGCATTGAAAACATATATAAAGCTTTTATTGAGGAAGGAAGTAATACATGTGCTCTCTCTATATATGTATATGTATGTGAGCACATGGTGTTTGTGTGTGTGTGTGTGTGTGCGTATTAATCTAAACCTTTAGCACATTAATTCTCTTGCTTGGAGCTACTCCAAAATAAACCATTTAAGAGAAAATAGACCTTTTGTACAACATTCATAGCTATACTATTTTATGTCAAAGCTGTTAACAATCCAGCTCTTTCACTGATACTGAACCTTCAATTATAGCATATAATTAATAGAACATTATATACAATGCATAAATACACAACACAATACACAATAATAAATAGGGAGTAATATGAAACTGTTTATGAAATATTATGTCATGCAAAATTCAGATTGTACAGATACTTAATATAACCATACAAAAATACATCATGTGTAGATAATTAAAACATAAATATTGTGAAAAAGAGGCTATACTATTAGGATGCTGGTTTATAGTAATTTGTTTTGTTCTTTATATGTGGTGTTGTAACATTTTTAATAATATTTTTAAATTACTCTTATTAAGTAATTTTGGAAATTTAAATTTAGTCATAAACAATAATTGTTTAAAAAGTGGAATCGGTTAAAGATTAAGAGTTTAAATCAGGAAATCTAAGTAAAAAACCAATGCCTTACTCCTGGCTAGAAGTGACAGAAGCTTGAATTAGGGCAGAGAGTAAAGGGACTTAATGGTGAAAAATGCAGGAGAGTTCACTCTAGCTGAAAAGTGACTAACACCATCCTTTTTGCCTTGGTGAGTAACAACTAACCTAGCTGTTTATTCATTTCTTCAAACAGTTACTGAGCTAGTTATGTGCCAAGTTCATAACTCTAGATGTTAATCCAAAGGAAGAGATTTGTGTTCTAACATTGTTGCTTGTAATGCATTACTTTAAAAGATAAACACCAATAAATAAAAGACAACAGCTAGATTACAGTGTAATCAGGTAGATGATAGCTAAGGGAAAAGTAATTGCTAATAAGATAATAAAAGTCAATGTTTTGATTCAGAATGACTTCGACTTTTTAGTTTAGACTGGTCAGAGAAAGACTTTGAGAAAAATGTACCATCTGACATAAGTATGAGATGCTATTTAGACAAATTACTATGTAGTATATATTGGGATAGAAGTCAGGGGACAATGAAGTACTTTTTAGTAGAAAGGAACAAAAATGCACATGTATAGTTTAAGTCTAGGATGTTTGAGCAAACTGGAAGGCAAGAGAAGGTGGGAGGAAAGAATAGAGGGAGGAAGGGTCAAAATGTCTCCATGGTCTAAAGGGAAGAGCTGCAGAATCCAGTGCAACATAAAACCTGCAGTGAAGGAATCTAAATCGTAAGCTAACAACGATGGCAGCTAGGAAAGAAGCAGAGTTTTATGTGCATTTTAAAAACTCTTAACTGCTACTGTGTGTCGTAGAGGATGGAGGTTAAGAGGAAAAGTCAAGAATTTGGTTAAGAGACTGTATAGTGACCATAAGGCACAGATACAATGGCAACCTGAACAGGACAGTGATTCTGGAAATACCAGTTAGCCATCAGTCTGAATCCTTGCGAACAAATGACTTCCTATAGGTTGGATGACAGGGCTACCAGGGAATATGCTATCCTGGAGCACAAGGAAAGGTGAGGATAAAGAGAAGAGCATGACCTCAGTTGGAAAGGAAGGTGCCAGAAAGCAAGCCCTGGCCAAGTAGTGCTGAGCCAGCAGTGGAGGCTTCAAGTGAGGTGCACATCAGAGTCAGAAGGCACCGTCCCTTAGTGCATCTGCTCAACTGAGTCATTCCAGAGTGCTTCCTTAGGGAAAGAAAAAGCACAGTTCTCAGGAACAGGATCATTAAGACATGTCTTAATTATGGAGACCTGTAATTGTAATGATTCTGCAGTTTATGGGGGAAAGGATATAGCCTGGTTTGTATAATGCTTGAAGCAACAAGGTCTATGAATCCATCAGCTTTTAACGCATGACCTCATTGTTCCCTGCAAAAAATCAATCAGGCTCCTGGTACGCATATTGAAAAGCCATAGAAAATAAGTCTTCTTGGGTTTGTTTTTCCTTTATTCCCACGGGAAATTCTCAGGTCATGGAGCAAATGTGAGACCACCATCACATTAGCTTTCTCTCACCATCTTTAGAAGGATATTGACATTACACAAGTGGCCAGAAATTCTCAGTAAATTCTCAATAAAAAGTTATTCCATGCTTCATCTGGGAAGCTTAGTTCCTTGAACAATAAACTTTTAAATATTTATAGAGAACAGGACTTAAGAAAAAATTAAGAGGAAAGCAATCCTTCTCTTCCATGATGTTACCTAACATTTTGGAAGTCATTTGGGATTCCTACCCTAAAAACTCAACTGAAAAAAAAAAGTATTCAAAATTTCTATCTTAGTAACGTTGCCTTGTAAGTTCATTTTATATGTAGAAGTACAATTTGATGATCAAGACATCTCATGGAAGTGTTTGTTAAGATATGCTGTTTTCAACTTAAGGTTAAGGTTAACCTGGCAAATACATAGACCAAGACTAAAAGGGAGATTTTCTTTTTTTTACAACAAAGGTCATTGGTTCAAGCCCAGCCCAACTCAGCTGGAAAGCAATTACCATCTGCTGATCTTAATGAAATGTACTGGTGGGCTAAATTCAATTTCTAGCAAGAAAAATAAACATGAAAATTGTTGCAAGCCTAGATAGTGACCAAGAATTAATTTAGTTGTTTCATGTCAGGATTAATAAACATCAGAAATTCTCAGCGGCAGGAACAACAGAAAATTTTTTGACAATGTACAAAAATATAAAGATAAAAATCTAAATGCACTTTTATGTACTGTTATAAATTATATACTGTATATTGTAAGCATGCATGTAAGTATGCAGAAAATTATGAAGTATATCTTCACATGTGTGTATCTTTTGTGTGTGAGTATTCACATTTGTGGTAGTGTAAAGCCATGGAGGCCAGATAAAGGCAGCTGGTGACTTCTCTTACCACTTTCTGCTTTGTCCCTCTAATCTCTCTCTCTTTTTTTTTATTAGATATTTCCTTACATTTTAAATGTTATTCTCTTTCCTGGTTTCCCCTCTGAAAATCCCCTATTCCCTCCTTCCTCCCCCTGCTCCCCAACCCTCCCATTCCTGGTCCTGGCATTCCCCTATACCGGGGCATAGATTCTTCACTCCTCCCATTGATAGCTGAATAGGCCATCCTCTCCTACATATTAATCTCTTATTTTAAACTTTATTTATTTATTTATTTGTTTATTTATTTATTTCAGGAGTTGCTCACAACAATGTGCATACCAGGTCAGGGGCAACATGTAATAGTTGGCACTCTCCCTCTACCCTGTAGGTCTTAAGAACCTTCATCAGGC
This sequence comes from Mus minutoides, assembly GCA_902729485.2. Lineage (NCBI taxonomy): Eukaryota > Metazoa > Chordata > Mammalia > Rodentia > Muridae > Mus > Mus minutoides. The sequence continues at coordinate 586,993 of LR750004.1, forward strand.
TTCACAGTAAACGTCTTAACCTGTTGAAGCATCTTGCTGGAGTCAGCTGCGCTCCTCTGAGTCAGGGTCCCTCCTGGAACCTAGAGCTTGCAGTGATTTTTCTTCAAAAGTCTTTCTTTCTTCTTCTTAGTCTGGCAGTCAGCAGATTTCAGCGACCCTCTCCCCCATCTCCATCTCCATCTCCCTCTGTTCTTGGATTGCAGGAATGCATGTGAGCACACCTAGATTTTATCTTGGCCTTCCTGTTTGTGCAGCAAGTGCTCTCCAACAATGTGCCATCTCTTCAGCCTAGTTACTGTGTATGTGTCTGAGTGTGTGTGTGTGTGTGTGTGTGTGTGTGTGTGTGTGTATGAAAATCTACTTATGTGCATATAAGAACACATATGCATATGTGTATAGGTATATGTATGTATACCAAAACATTTATTTTGAGATAGCATAAATATTAATATTTGGAAGCAACTCTAAAAATTCATGACATACAGTTCTGTAAAGTCTTACTCCACACAATAAATTCTTATACATTCAGCAATTCCGTGTTTGCCAATGGACTACTTGTCTATAATTTCTCCCTTTAATGTATTATCATAAAAATGGGGTGGAAGTAAAGAATAAGAGACTACACTAGGCCCTTCCCAGAATTGGCTGATGTTCCTCTTTATTTTTCAACATTCACTATCCACTAAGGAGTCACTCAAAAAAAGTTAACTGTCTTTTCCACCTTGCTCAAGTTTAATCCTTTCCCCGTTGAACAATTTTGTGTTGGCTGGAGTCATTTCATAAGAGGCAAAATTAACAAACTTCATGGTTCTTCAGGGCCATAGTACTTCTCCAAGCCAGAACATTAAGTCTGTCGGGGGCCCTATAACACAGCACTTTACTATGCTGGTAACCTACGGCAGACAAGCGATGTTGAAAGAAGATGTTTTCACTAGTTGAAAAGGCCGGCCAATTGCACAGACCTCTCCTCTGGAGGCAGCATTTTGTCTTAACTGCAAATGGCTAACGTAACACCGAATTTCACTGTTTTGTGGAACAAAAACATTGTGGTACTATTTGAAGCTCCATAGACTTCCCAAAGATTTGAAAAGTCATTCTCCTCTAACAACCGGCTAGAAGTTGGACTAAGAAGGAGACAGCCAAGGCAACATCCAGAGTTCCCAATGTGTCATTAGAAAATTTATATCACAAAGAGAAAATTTTTGAGAAGTACAGTAATTTCAGTTTTGGCCATCCTGGTTTTGAGCTCTCTTATAACAATTAGATAAAAGATATGTATCAGGATGATAGACATTGAGAGAAAAAGTAAGAACTGAACTCCAAATACTGATGATGTCATATAGAGTGAAGAATGTTGAAATGGGCAGGGTTAGAATACATGCTCCAACATGCCCCAGTACAGGGGAACGCCAGGGCCAAGAAGTGGGAGTGGGTGAGTAGGGGAGCAGGGTGGAAGGAGGGTATAGGGGACTTTTAGGATAGCATTTGAAATGTAAATGAAGAAAATATCCAATAAAAATTTGAAGAAAAAAAAAAAGAATACATGCTCCACTATGTTCATTGCAGTCTTATTTATAATAGCCAGAAGCTTAGAAAGAACCCAGATGTCCCTCAACAGAGGAAAAGATACAGAAAATTTTGTACATTTAAACAATGGAGTAGTACTCAGCTATTAAAAGCAATCGATTTATGAAATTCTTAGGCAAATGGATGGATCTGGAGGATATCATCCTGAATGAGGTAACCCAATCACAAAAGAGCACACATGATATGCACTCACTGATAAGTGGATATTAGCCCAGAAACTTAGAATACCCAAGATACAATTTGCAAAACACTTGAAACCCAAGAAGAAGGAAGACCAAAGTGTGGATACTTTGTTCCTCCTTAGAATAGGGAAGACAATACCAATGGATGGAGCTACAAAGGCAAAGTTTGGAGCTGAGAAGAAAGGAAGGACCATCCAGAGACTGCCTGGGAATCCATCCCATAAACAACCACAAAACCTAGACATTATTGCATATGCCAGCAAGATTTTGTTGACAGTGCCCTGATATAGCTATCTGTTGTGAGGCTATGCCAGTGCCTGTCAAATACAGAAGTGGATGCTCACAGTCATCTATTGGATGGAACACAGAGCCCGCGATAAAGGAGCTAGAGAAAGGACCCAAGTACTGAAGGGGTCTGCAACCCTATAGGAGGAACAACAACATGAACAAACCATTACCCCCTAGAGGTTGCCTCTCTAGTTGCATATGTAGCAGAGGATGGCCTACTTAGTTTGCCATCAATGGGAGGAGAGGCCTTGGTCTTGGGAAGATCATATGCCCCAGTAAAGGGGAATGCCAGGGCCAGGAAGCAGGAGTGGGTGGGTTGGGGAGCAGGGCGGGGGGAAGGTATAGGGGACTTTCAGAGAGAAATCTTGGAAAGGGAATAGCATTAGAAATGTAAATGAAGAAAATACCTAATTTAAAAAAAAAAAGAATATGGCTCATCTGCTCAGCGTGGTGTATCCTGTGACTCCAACCCTAGGATACTGAAGCAGAGGGATCCTAGGTATAAGGCTAGACCGTCTCAAAAGAGATTTTCTGTTGTGGGAAGATTCTGAGAATGTTGTTCAATAGCACTACACAAGAGCAACTACTGAGGGTACACTGTACCCTAGGTTCACTGCCAATAATGGGGTCAGACACAGCAACATACAGGGAAGAGCAGATGGCTTTTCTAAGGTTTTTCTTTCTCTTACTTTCTTTATTATTATTATTATTATTATTATTATTATTATTATTATTATTATTGTTAGTGTGTGTGTGTGTGTGTGTGTGTGTGTGTGTGTGTGTAGTGTGATAGTGGGGGAGGGGAGGAGGCATGGGCATACCACAACACATGTGTTGAGGTCAGAAGAAAAAGATGTTGCAATCCTTTAGAACTGTTTCCATCCTTATGTGAGCTCCATGCATCAAGGTGTTCCCGATGCAGTTTTTACCCAGTGAGCAATCTCTCAGGGGAAGTTATTTTTTCTGTTGCTATGACAGAAAGAGAGAAAGAAAGAAAGAAAGAAAGAAAGAAAGAAAGAAAGAAAGAAAGAAAGAAAGAAANGCCCCAGAATTCAGTGGAACTGCCAGAGCACACAAGCCAGTTTGTGAAAGCAAAATGCAAACTCATCAAGTCATGTCCTACTTCCTTTTCTTTCTAGGAAGGTTTTCTGTTACAAATTCAATTTCTTTAATAGATACAAGGCTAGTTAGATTTTCTATTCTGTTTTCTTTTGCTAGGGGTTGGAGTTCCATGACAGCAACAGGGGAAACCTTACATTTTTACAATAGCTAACAATAGAGGAGAAAGGGCTTTCCTTAAAAGAATTCTTTGGTTAAATTCATCCCTTTCTGTTAGAAATTAAGCCACCATGAACATGAAAATCTTGGTCTTTTCCTTTTAATGCACTGCAGATGGATGGTGTGTTTTCAGAGGCCATGCAGGGGACCAGTATGTTAGCATGAAAAGGTCACAATAGAATTAAGTTGTTTCAGTGAAATGAAGCCAAATGAAAACTCTATGTCCACCTCTCCCCAAACCAACTTTTAAGATCCTCTTAAAAGCAGAGCCAGGCATAGGATTGGGGCAGGGTTGCCTACCACAGGCGCTGTATTGGTTTTAGAGTTTGTTCCCAGAGTTTTTTGTTACTACCACTCAAACTACCTTGAACTAAAAAAAAATAATAATAATAAATAAGTAAATAAACAAACAAACAAATGGTCATCTATGAATGATGATGAAGCAGTGAACGCAGTATCATGCCTCCACTGACCATTAAACTCAATCAAAATAGCAGAAAGTTTCAATATGTTAGGAATTAGTGGAAGCTCTAAATATGCATCTCATTTATCATTAAATACACACCAGGTGTGAATTATTCTTCAATTTATATAAGCAGCATCAACATTTGCTGTAAAAAAGAATACTGTAGCTGTAACAGTAACCCAGCCCCGCCCAGTGGTGGCCATCACACAAAAGATGTGTGCTTAGTTTGACTCTTGTAGTATTCAGAGGGAAGCCATATTGTATTTTTTTTTTTTATCCCCAAAGCCTCTGGTTGAAGAGCATAGCCCAAGGAGGACATATTCTCCTATTGCTGCTGATGCCGGTGACAGATGGGATGTCTCAGCAGAAAGAAAATGACTTTCCTCACTACCTTCAGGTTTCCTATTGTATCTTCTTGTGGTAGGGCTTAATTGGCTGCCAAACAGTTGAGACAGGCACAGTGAGTGCTCAAGCCTCTGGTCTCTTGTGATAAAGAAAGGCAGCCACGGGTCAACAAAAATAACCAGTGACACACACAACTTACATTGACTGCTTTCAGAAGCTCTCTGTGCTTCGAATCTTTGAGTTGCAAAGGGTTATGATTGCAAGGTAAGAAGAAATGAGGCTAGCCTAGAGCCAAAAGCAACTCAAATGCTGACATTACAAGAATGGACAAATGGGAATCCTTACCCTAGTGTATAATCCATAACAGTGAAAGGTTTCTGCCACCTAATTCCCAGAAGCCATTTCCTTATTTACAAATCTTACGTGTATTTTGGAAAGCTGAAGACTAAATTTTCTAGATTCCCAGCATGCCAGTGCCAATTCAAACCCCTAACATAAGATTTTTTTTTCTTTTTCTTATTAGTTAAAGCTGTCTATACAGATCTTATAATGTGTTGTCTGGGCTGAGTGTAGGATGACTGTTGTTTCTTTTTAAGTCTATGAGTTGATCTTATGCAATGCTTTGGGGTTCTTCATTGTTGTTGTTCACCCTGCTCTTGCCTATGGTGTTGGTATAGAACAAGAGAAAACAATGTACGTTGGTATCACAGTTTTACTGTTTTAATATTTCCTGTATTGATAATTAAAGGTTTAAGTAAGGGATATCTAATATCACATGAGACAATGCTTATATAAATATATGACATATTTTCAAAATTGCCCTTCAGCTTGAAATAAGGAGAGTTTGAAACATGTGATTATAATGCTAATTTTATAGGTCAGAAATATGTAATAGATACAAACACACAAAAATAACTGTACATGAAAATTTTAACTCCCTGAAACTAAGCATGGCCTCCACTCAGAATCTAGCTCTGCCTCCAGGAAGGATGCTTTTCCTCAGAGGTACCCTTCCTAGACCCTTCAGAATGACCTTGGTACAGAATTACTAAGCTTGAGGCATAGAACATTTATGATGCTTTCAGATTGGGAGAGCTTTAAGTACCCTCTGGCAACCAGGTCGCTCATTGCTTCCCATCTGCTCCCATCTGTGATACACTCCGGAGTTCTTTTGTAGATATTTGAAAAAAAATCCATCCCCAGCTCATTCCAATCCAGACCTACAGTCAGGCAGCTCAGCTTCTTTTCTTCTGATTCATCATCACTCCTAACTCAGAGGAAAAGAGAAAGACCAAGAAACCCACTCAAATTCTCTTGTGACCCACAGCACCTCTTTTGTCACCCCTGTAAAGTGGGCTGATCATGCAAAACTAACTACTCTGCACTTTCTCAGTAGTTGTCTGTTTCCTTATGTGCCTATGTCTCCTTCACACACACAGCAACTCCGAATGACCCAGATGTGGTCCCTAGTATATTGCATAGTCTCTGATAAATTGTCGACTATCAGTAGATATTTATTGAATAAAACAAGAGCAACTAAACCATGTTAACTATGAAAGAGCACTTTAAGTGGAGCTATACAATGTGTAGAGTATACATGTACCAGATACATAATGCTTTAAATTGCAAGAGATGAGTTAAGCAGCTATTTTGTCTCACCTTAAACCTTAGTGAATAACCTTCAATCCTCACAGATACATTTTCTCAAGGTGTGAACATTTCACTTTCTCAGTTTCCCAACCCATTGTTTTCTAAAGCAAACCAAGGAAATGAGAGGACAATTCAGTTGCAACTCACAAGGTGCATTTTAGCCAGGACTACCTTCCCTGTTAGGTCCCCATGTCCTGATCATCTTCCTGAAAGCCCAAGAAGCTCGAGAATCTCTGCTGTTTCTGAAGGTGTGGTTGGAGCCAGAGACAAAAAAACCATCCAGAATCATTGAGTGTGTGATTTTATTTGCTGGTCTACACTGAGATATATTGTAGGAAGGTATATTTATCTTTTACTCATAAAATACATCTCTGGGCGTACTGAAGGAGTGGCTTTTAAGCCACCGTATAAGACAAAAGAAAATTGAGAGACACACAGAGATGGTTGAGTGAAAGAAGTGGGGCAGGGGGTGGGAGCCAGGGAGCAAAGAGAGAAGAGAATAGAGAATACTGTTTTTTAGCACCTGAGTCCTTAAGGTAGTAGAATTTATTGCCTACAAACATATAAGCTGGACAGTAAGAGAACAGTTGTTATATGAGCCTGGGAAAGAAGACAGAGGCCTCTGCTAATAAGTTTTAAGAAAGATGACATCATTCCTATATAAGATATAATGACCTAGAGTAAAGGTCAGAAAAAAAAAATCCATAACTGACTCTGGGGAAAATTCTGAGCAAAAAAGGCTTTTGTAGATTAGGCATCACTACCCAAATAAGCAAGATCCCAACCCTAAATGCTTAATAGCAACTATCTAATAAATAATATATTGCTGAATATCTCCTTTGCAAAAGCCATATTAAAAACAACAAATCCATTTTAAGAGCCAGGTTTCATATATGACCTCATTCATTCAATACCACAGCCCCATGAGATACATACTATTGTCACCAATCTACAGATGAGAAAAGGAAACAGGGGCGATCAAGTGACTTCTTTAGGAAGCTCAGCTTGCAAGTGGTTGGTGGAGTCAAGACTGTAATCTTGGTGTTTAGTTCCCAGAGTCTCTGCTGTTAGCTCTTCAGGACTCTCCCCCAGCCCTCAATCTCTCTCCTATCCTGTTAATTAATCCTCACTGTGATTCCTGGCACACAAATAAGGAAGCTGAGACTGAGTTTGTGCAAAGTTTGAGCCAGGCTTTTATCATGGAGCCCACAAACTTCCCCAGCAGCACATCCCTTTTTCAGGAAAAAGGGTGGTCATAAAGGGCGTACACAGGGAAGAATAAAGGAATATGGTGCGGATGTGGTTTCAGGCTTCTCAGACCCAGCTTTGATATGATTCATTGACTGAAAAAGTGCGTGATTCCCGTTCATTCACAAATCATTAATTTCTCCTACAGAACATACATCAGGATGAAAAAACCTAATCAGACATCAAAGGCAACCCAAGGGCCTTCCCCCAGTTAAAAGGGCAAAGGGAGGAGAAGCCAATATTCTTCCAAGCAGCTGGGGAGGACATCTGCTCAAGGAAAGATTCTACTTTCCATAAAATACACAGGGCTGTGTTTATTTCAGCAGAACAACATTCCCAGAAGGCTGCTTTTTTAATAAGCTGCAAAACTACTGTTCCCTACACTTAATCTGTATGGTTCCTACCTCATCTTTCCTTTTATCTCAACTCAGAAGAATTCAGCTAGAGAGTTGTAAAAAGTGGAAAATCCAAAAGTGACTGGGGATCCCATTGGACAAAAAATTTCTCTAAAAGTAAATGGTTATTTGCTTTGGGAATCTTAATTTCTTGTTCAAGAAGCCCTGACCTCCAGTAGGCAAAACTATCAGACCAGAAGACCTCTCCCATATCACACACACACACACACACACACACACACACACACACACACACCTCTCCCATATCACACACACACACACACACACACACACACACACACACACACACCCTTGTTTTAGAGCCTCAGATATCAGGTGTCATCTATGTGGAGTTTCTGAAAGCTCTGCATGCACACAGGTACATAGACACACACACATACACAAACACATACACACACACACACACCAAAAAACAGACACCAACACAAATCACTAGGAATATACTCTTAATTATATAATGGCACTTGGCACTCTGCCTCTGTGATGGACAGCTGACCATCTGTCACCTACTTCCTTCAACACCCGACTAGCAGGGTTCACAGTTCACAGATCAATGACCATATTAATCGCTATCCCCCTAAAGCATAGGGTATAACTTGCATATAAATAGAGCAGGAAAACTACAGTCTAAATACACTTAGAATTGGACTACCCCTCTGTCCCCATCCACTCTTGTCCTTCTGCCCCTAGACTCCTTTTCCTTCATGTCTGCTTCTCTTCCATTGCTATGGCATTCAGGCATCCTTGTTTGGAAATACGATCCTTTAGATTTCAGGGCATGGATGAACAGCAAATTTTCCATTTTGCCCTTGACCATGCCTAAAAATATGGGTATATTCCAGCATTTCAGAAAAGTGGCCTCTGTTAATTATCTCTTCTGACTGTTTTACATTCAAAGTGCCCCCATCAAATCGTTCATATATCTCAGACAGTGTACAGTGAAGAAGCCGCTGCAGTGATTAATGTTTCCCTAACCACTCTGGGTAGATTCTTTCACACACAACAAGTCTCCCAGGCTCAGTGCTGCAGTCTCATCTTAGAAACCCCAGAGTGGGGCAAGCCCAGGAAGCCAAAGGTAAATTCATGATCAGCAACACTGTATTTGTCATGGAAACCCCAGTGTGTTACTTCAGAGCACCACCTCTCCTGGAATGAAAGCCACAGCTCTTCTACTTTGCTCTGTCTTGTGTAAAGCCACAGACTACCAAGAAGATGATTTTGACCTACTTAACTCAAGAAGTTATTCTGTCACGGGACTGGAAGATTGTTTTAATTATTTGGACTTTTATAAATATATAAATTCAGGAAAAATGTCATTCTCCAATTCTTTTTTCAATGTTTACTTCTTATCAAACCATAGTCCTAATGAGCATTGCTAAATCTTAATTAAGAACACTTCTGGTCCAAGGCCTCATGTTTGGAGTCACGGAAGGCATTTAATGCATGTAAGCAGTCAAGGAAAGCATACAAGCACATGCTGATAATTCTGATCCAAAACTAAAGCTTCCAGACAATTGAAGGAAGAGTGGAAGATTGGCTAATGTTAAAAATATTGAGACAAAAATGCCAATTCTATATCTATGAAGCCCAAAGCAAAATGTTAGTTATCCAATTGTTCTGGTCTGTGCAGATAATAAGCCTAGACTTCAGGAAACCATACAAGTGCTTGACCAAAGTATAAGAATGGAAGAGCTGAGTAAGCGTCCCTTGCGGCACTGACCTTGCCAATGCTCCAACCCACACACACATTGTTCTAGCATTTTTTACATCAGATTTTCCCCTTTCTGCAAATATTAAAGCCTCTGTGTGCTTTACACAAGTGTCCACACCTCCAAGCCAGTTTACACCTCCTTTGTCTACCTATACCAAATGAGAGGGACAGTGTTCCCTTTGAAAGCTACCTTGGTAGACTGACACATGAAGATGGCCTTTGTGCCTACTACAGTTAACCAGGTCTCGTGCTGCTTGGCAGGCCATCCATCTAGGAAACCCCCTGATCTGTGCAGTGAAAGCTCCCATAGTGGCAACATGACAATTCCACAGCCCCGGAGGTGTTCTGGTGCGAGCCCTGTCCTATCTACACTCCCTCCCAAATGAGCTCATCCAGTTCCAGGATTTTCATTAACAAACTATTTCCAAACTTATGCAGGCAGCCAGGGACACCCCCAGGGTGACTGAGGCACAAAGAAATGACTTTTGCCAATCTTTGTCTATATAAACAACTCAAATGACTGCAAATCAGGCTGTCAACACAATCCTGGTGGCCCAGTTTCATAAATCCCTGATCTGGAGAATATGTTGTGCACTGGCATAATTGACTTGGTATGACCCTGGTACAGAAACAGTTCCAAATACCACAAGCTCCAAAGGCACACTTTAAAAATCTGGAGAAGGTAAGTACACCTCTGAAGCCCAGACCTAGACACTTAGACCGTCTGCAAAGATAGTGTTTCTTGTCCCAGCCTCTGGCCCAACTGTCAAACACATCTTACCACACTATCCACCAATATAACAACTGGCACATTCATTGTCATTTCCCAGTCATACACATCTGAACATATGTGTGTATCATATGTCTGTCTCACCTCTCTCACACAGGCTGTCACTGGAAAATTCTGTAACAAGGTTTTTTGATACCAATAACACAATTATCACAGTGGGAGGTACACCAAGTGCACTTATCAGCAATCCATCTAAAATTATGCACTGATACATTCTGCCTGAACCTGGGAGACATGAGATCTAAAAAGGGCTCTGTGGAAAGATGCTTTCCTCTTGTCTATGCCTAGATTAGGAACACAGTAATGTTTTTCTGATCCCAATGGAAAATACAGAAGTGAAGAAGTTAAATCTTCTTCCCTATTTCACTCACTCTCATTCCTCACCCACACTCCAATACTCAGAAAATCTGCTGATGGAAAAGATTCACAGCTGGTCTACACCAAAGAAGTCTGCCTATATCCAGAAGGTGAACATGGTTATGGCACAGCAAGAATAGGGCATGTCAGGTTGTGGTACTTGACCTGTAACTAGCCTTGAGATTTTCTGAAAGTGTTGTAAGATCCACAAGTTTCTTAAGAGTCTTTCATTTTAATTACATATGCAAGTAAAATTTTCAAATGCAAAGGACCTCCATGTTTCATGTCTCTGAACCAATACTGTGACCTCTTTATAAACCTCAACTTTGTGCTTCCTTCTGTTTACTAAGCAACCAGGGTCTCTTTTGTTTCACTAGATTAAAGACAGTGACCTTTCTAGATATAGAGTGCAAACTTCTACCTTTCCAATGACTTCTTAAAAGTTTGTCAATTTATGACTTCAGGTAAAGTTTACATTCCCTTGTTAAGTAGCACCACAGAACCTTACTTGAATACTAAAAAGTCCTTTTTCTTCTACTGACCAGAGCACCCTGTGAGTGGAATAGCATTCTCAGGTTGTGCTTATGTCAAGCCTTCTGAGATTGGCATGTGACCGATGAGATGATCAACCAATTTAACTTCTTCCTGGGAACAGATGTCTAGAAAACAACCCAATTCTCATCTCAAAATTCTCTATCTAGTGACACTCCGAACCCCTACAAAAATTCCAGAGGTATTACAGAAAGAAAGTATGCATTAAAATTGTAGTAACTCACCTTGCACTTTCCTTTGTTTAATAGGCAGAATGTTCTTCAACTATATACGCACAGATCTGAGACTTGTGACCAACATTGACTGTGCTTCCTTGTTCGTGCGGCCCCTTCAGCACATTCATTGGCTTTCTGTGCATGTATGTGCTGGCCACAGAAAGTAATCTCTCAATGAGAATAGGTTGTATCTGCCTAAGAGAAATTTGTATCCTTCATGGAATTTTGACAATAAATTTATAGTGACGTACTGCTCCTGTAACCCAAGTGGAATTCCAAAAAGTGTCCACCTTTTACCATAAAAGTCCTTTAAGTTAAGGGACTTGCACTGGGCAAGTTATTATACTATGTGGAGACTTGTGACCTCCTCATTTGTTTTCAGAGGCAGATTATACTCTTAATGATTATGATCTTGTGAACCTGGGCTGGACTCATCTCAGTTCACTGCTTTATATGCCTTGTCATGTTTACAACAATTACCTACATCTAGAAAATGAAGTGATAATTTTTTAAATAGTAATAGAAAAGGAAATGATACACAAAAGTTTGGAGTAAAAATAAAAAGCATATAAATAGAAAACAAAAACCTTCAACTTTCCTTTGTTGTCCCCTAGAGTTTATGAGCTTTTTTCCTTTTTTTACTTCCTAGGGTTGCTTAGAATTCTTTGCGAAGAAGAATCTCTTCTAAGATCCTGTACTGCAAGATGCTTGTATCCTCATTTCTCACATCCCTTAAACACAACCAGTCACCAAAAAAGAAGGAAATGTGTCTTAAGTTATAGGGTCACATGCTCAGCGACCCTCAGATTCTCAAATATAAGGAAAGGGCAGGATGACTAGATACCAGAAGACAGCTAACAAAGTCACCTAACACTGAAAAAGGCAACACATGGAGAGAGCAAATACAGGAATAAACCATGAGAGAAACTGATGAGTGTTTTGAGGGAAACAGAAATCCAATGATCTAGGAAGAAGAAACCAGAAATCCATGCAGGAATTGAGGGAAATAATCATAACTTGATTATGTTAAATGTGCTCCTATTTTATAGGTACTGATAACATATCTCACAGATTTAAAACATGAGCCTTAGACATAACAGTCCCTGAGCTTCTTAACCTCTGAGCTATAAATTCGTAGATACACATCAGCTCTGCTTGAGAAATGTCTCTTGGCAGACAGCAGAAGAGCTCAGCATACAAAAAGTAGTTTCCTGAGATTTAATGTAGTAAAAGTAAAGATTGCAACAGAACTATGTGCTCTGCCAAAACTTGGTGGATTCACTAATTTCCCCAAAGGCTTCTGTGCTTGTTTCTTTTCAGAACAGCATGAACTCAAAAGAAGCAATATGTTACTTAAAAGCAAACACTGAGGGTCACAAAGAAATTGTTTTGTAATAAGTGACCTAAAGTTGGATTTATGAAGGACCTGACCATTTTGGTAAACATCACATCATGCCAGAAAAATTGCCATTGTATTTTCTGTCTGGTGTTACTGTCTGTAACATGGCTCTCAGTTGGACCCAGTCCCATCTTTACCTGAACATCCGTGGAGACAGACTATGCTTCTCTCAACTCTTAAAATCATAGAGAAAAAAAGAGCAAGAGAAAAGCTACTGTGATCAAAACAATACAAGGACAATCTCACCTCCTCATTTCCCTGTGTGAAAGGAACTTACTGAGGAAGAAAAGATGGTCAAGGACAGACCCTTACACAAAGAGAACTAAAGCTTGACAGTATCAGAGAAAACACTGAATTATTATAAAGAGTAAGAAAGGCTGGAAAGATGGCTCAGTGGTTAAAAGCACTGACTGCTCTTGCAGAGGTCCTGAGTTCAATTCCCAGCAACCACATAGTGGCTCACAACCATCTATAATAGGATCTGATTCTCTTTTTTGGTGTGTCTGAAGATAGTGACAGTGTACTCACATACATAAAATAAATAAATCTTTTGTAAAAAAAAAAAAAAAAAGAACAAAAAACAGTGGCAGAGCCAGACAGACATCTTTGTGGGAATACTACGTTTAAGAAAAAAACAGCTAAACCACTAAAAAAGTATAAAACACAGATATAAAATAAATAAATAGAAATAAAGTTATAGAAAAGAGAGGGTATAATTCTGCTGTGTTACCAAGGAAAGTCACAGGAGGGGCTTTGCAAAACAATCTATATCAATGTTTTACTTTTTTTTTTCTTTTATTCTTGTTTATTTCGTTTTAGACAGTATCTCATTATGCAGGCCAGGCAGAATTCAAACTAGTTATTCTACTCTCTCTGCCACTATACTAATGCATCTATTGATCCTATAGGTAGAACTCAATAATCAGGATAGCCTCCCACATTAAAAAGAAATAGGAGGAAGGCAGGTCCACTCAGGAGCACACAGGCTGCAGAAGCTGCAGGGCAGCTGGGACAGGATCCTATTGGCCTACATCTGCACCCAGGAGGTGGGGCTGTTCAGCAGCCCACTGTGCACTGGTCTTGCCAGGGGAGAGCTTGCCTCCAGGGAGTGCTGACACAGGCTTACAGTCTCACAGGAGAAACAAGCTCCAGCCAGAGACAGCAAGATCATCTAACACCAGAAATAACCAGATGGCGAAAGTCAAATGCAAGAATCTTACCAACAGAAACCAAGACTACTTGGCATCATCAGAACTCACTACTCCCACCACAGCAAGTCCTGGATACCCCAACACACTGGAAAAGCAAACTTCAGAGTTAAAATCATACCTCATGATGCCAGTAGAGGATTTAAAGAAGGATATAAATATAAATAACTTCCTTAAAGAAATACAGGCGAATACTATACTTAAGTGACCATAAAAATTCCACCAAACAACACCTAAACCTGATAAACAACTTAAGCAAAGTAGCTGGATATAAAATTAATTCAAACAAGCCAGTGGCCTTCCTCTACACAAAGGATAAACAGGCTGAGAAAGAAATTAGGGAAACAACAGCCTTCACAGTAGTCATAAGTAATGTAAAATACCTTGGAGTGACTCTAACTAAGTAAGTGAAAAATCTGTATGATAAAAACTTCAAGTCTCTGAAGAAAGAAATCAAAGATCTCAGAAGATGGAAAGATCCTCCATGCTCATAGATTGGCAGGATTAAAATAGTCAAAATGGCCATTTTGCCAAAAGCAATCTACAGATTCAATGCAATCCCCATCAAAATTCCAACTCAATTCTTCACAGAATTAAAAAGGGCAATTTGCAATTCATCTGGAAAAACAAAAAACCTAGGAAAGTCAAAACTATTCTCAACAATAAAAGAACTTCTGGTGGAATCACCATCCCTGACCTCAAGCCGTACTACAGAGAAATTGTGATTAAAAAAAAAAAAAAAAAAACCTGCATGGTACAGGTACAGTGACAGACAGGCAGATCAATGGAATAGAATTGAAGACCCAGAAATGAACCCACACACATATGGTCACTTGATCTTTGACAAGGGAGCTAAAACCATCCAGTGGAAAAAAGACAGCATTTTCAGCAAATGGTGATGGCACAACTGGCAGTTAGCATGTAGAAGAATGCAAATCAATCCATTCTTATCTCCTTGTACAAAGCTCAAGTCCAAGTAGATCAAGGAACTCCACATAAAACCAGAGACACTGAAACTTATAGAGGAGAAAGTGGGGAAGAGTCTCAAAGATATGGGTACAGGGGAAAAAAAATCCTGAACAGAACACCAATGGCTTGTGCCGTAAGATCAAAAATTGATAAATGAGACCTCATAAAATTGCAAAGCTGCTATAAGGCAAAAGATACTATCAATAGGACAAAAAGGCAACCAACAGATTGGGAAAAGATCTGATAGAGGGCTAATGTCCAATATATACAAAGAACTCAAAGAAGTTAGACTTCAGAGAACCAACCCCTATTTAAAAAATAGGGTACAGAGCTAAACAAAGAATTCTCAACTGAGGAATACCGAATGGCTAAGAATCACCTAAAAAAATTACTCAACATCCTTAGTCATCTTTAGGGAAATGCAAGTCAAAACAACCCTGAGATTCCACCTCACACCAGTCAGAATGGTTAAGATTAAAAACTCAGGTGACAGTAGATGCTGGCGAGGATATCCTCCATTGCTGGTGGGAATGCAAACAGGTACAAGCACTCTGGGAAAAAGTTTGGCACTTCCTCAGAAAATTGGACATAGTACTACAGGAAGATCCAGCAATCCCACTCCTGGGCATATACCCACAAGATGTTCCAACAAATGAAAAGGACACATGCTCCACTATGTTCATAGCAGCCTTATTTATAATAGCCAGAATCTATAAAGAACACAGATGTCCCTTAACAAAGGAATGGATACAGAAAATGTGGTACATTTACACAATGGAGTACTATGCAGCTATTAAAAAACAATGTATTTATGAAATTCTTACACAAATGGACTAATCTGAAGAATATTATCCAGAATGAGGTAGCCCAATCACAAAAGAACACACATGATATGCACTCACTGATAAGTGGATATTAGCCCAGAAGCTCAGAACACAACAAGATACTACTATTCACAAAACACATGAAACTCAGGAAGAAGGATGACCAAAGTGTGGATACTTCGGTCCTTCTTAGAAGGGGGAACAAAATACCCATGGAATGAGTTACAGAGACAAAGTTTGGAGCAGAGACTAAAGGAATGACCATCCAGAGACTGCCCCACCTGGGGATCCATCCCATAACCAACCACCCAAACCAGACACTATTGTGGATGCCAACAAGTGCTTGCTGACAGGAGCCTGATAGGCTGTCTCCTGAGAGGCTCTGCCATTGCCTGACAAATAAAGAAGTGGATTCTCACAGCCATCCAGTGGACAGAGCACAGGGTACCCAATGAAGGAGCTAGAGAAAGTACCCAAGAAGCTGAAGGTGTTTGCAGCCCCATAGGAGGAACAATAATATGAACTAACCAGTACCCCCAGAGCTCCCTGGGACTAAAACACCAACCAAAGAAAACATATGGTGGGACTCATGGCTCTATCTGCATAAGTAGCAGAGGATGGCCTAGTCAGTCATCAATGGGAGGAGAGACCCTTGGTCCTGTGAAGGTTCTATGTTCCAGTATAGGGAAATGCCAGGGCCAGGAAGCAGGAGTAGGTAAGTTGGTGATCAGAGGGAAGGGAGAGGGGACAGGAGGTTTTTGGAGGGGAAACCAGGAAAGGGGCTAACATTTGAAATGTAAATAAATAAAATATCTAATAAAAAATAAAGAAAGAGGAGGAGTAACTGGAGGTGGCAACACACAACTATAATGGCAGCACTCTAAGAAGTAGAAGCAGAAATAACACAAATTTAATATTTCAATATTCATATTATTGTTTTCTTCTGGGTACATAGAATTGATCAATACATATATTGAGAGCTTCCTGAGACATATGACACACTGTCAAAACAAAACACAGAGAGAGACTGAGAGAAAGAGACAGAGAAAGAGAGAGAGAGAGAGAGAGAGAGAGCATTCAAGCAAACATCTGACTTTACACACAGGAAAAGGGAAAGCTCAGATGTCAAACGAAAGGGAATGGTAAAATCCAAAGAAGCAATAATTGTCAAACTTTGCCAGTCCCTGCACTACAAAATACTTAAATCCAACACTTATGCAAGGACTGAGAAGATGTAGCATAAAGACCTTCATTAATAGCTGGAAGAACTTCAGGAATGACCACTTGGCATTGAGCAACCAATCTGGGATCTCATCCCTGGGAAAGACTATTTCTTCCCCTCTCAACACTCATTAGTTGGCTGTAGTTTTTAGTCCAGAGTTGAGACCCTATGATATTGCCCTCTCCACACTATCATGTCAGTTGTTGTTGCCCATATTCTCATGTTTAGGCAGCCATGCTGATGAGAGTTCATGGGTGTAGCTTCTCTGACATTTCTATGAGACACAATCTCTCAGCAAACTTCCTGTTCCTCTGGCTTTTAAAATCTTCCTGCTCTTTCTTCCACCATGATCCCTGAGGATTAGGTGCCAGGAGTTGTAAAGTCAAGTACATACAAGTAATATTATAAGAACTGAGCACTTTCTATTTAGCTGTGTGTGTGTGTGTGTGTGTGTGTGTGTGTGAGTGTGTGAAACAACAATAAAAAATAGAGGTCATTAATTTGAGAGAAAGAGCTAAGGGAGTACATGAGAAGGTTTGGGGGGAAGAAAGAAAAAGAAAAATAATGTAACTATATTTTAAGTTCAATTTTTTTTTTAATTTTGTATTTTAAAAAGTGGAAGACCTTTAATTTTTCTGAGAATGTAACCACATGGATTCATACTTGACTTTCAGCCTCAGATGCGTGTTTCCTCCTTGGTCTAAGATTCTTTCACCAGTTTGTTGGAAAGGATTGGGAGGCATGGCCTTGTTAGAGGAGGTGTGGCTTTCTTGGAGGAGGTATGTCACTGGAGTGGAAAATCCCATTCCAGCCAGCCTCTCTCTCTCTCTCTCTCTCTCTCTCTCTCTCTCTCTCTCTCTCACACACACACACACACACACACACACACACACATATATAATATATGTCATTTCTCTGCTACTGATGCAGCACCATGCCTGCCTTGCTAGCTGCCACAATCCCCTCTATGATGGTCATGAACTAACTCTCTGAAACTGTCATCAAATGCCTTCTTCTATAATTGTCTGTGGTGCCTTGAATAAGAATGTCCCCACAGGCTCATATAATTGAATGCTTAGTCACCATGGAATAAAATTCTTTGAAAGAATTATAGGAATTATAGGAAATAGGAGGAAAGGCCTTGTTAAAAGAAGTATGTCATGAGGGTGAGCATTGAGGTTTTAAAAATCTCATGCCAGGTCCAGTCTCCCTCTATTCCTGCTACCGGTGCATCAGGATATAGAACTCCCAGCTATGTCTCCAGCACCATGACTGCCATGCATGCTGCCATGCTCCTCACCATGATGATACTGGACTAGACATCTGAAACTATGGACAAGGCCCTAATTAAATTCTTTATCTTATAGGATTTGCCTTGGTCATGGTCTTCACTACAATAGAACAAGAACTAAGACACCAGGGTGGGCAGGCTTTGAGGTTTTGAAAGATATGTTTTATTCCCAGTGTTTTTTTTACTTCCTCCTTGAGGATCAAAATGTGAAGCCTCATCTATTGCTCCTGCCATGCCTTTGCTTCATGGACTCGACTCTTTGAAACTGTGAGCCCAATTGAATGTTTTATTAGTATATTAATATATAGTCTTATTAGCTGCCTTGGTTATGTTGTGTTGTCATAGCAACAGAGAAGCGATTAAAACACACCCAAATAGAAGTTCTAACTAAGACAAAAATTGGTACAAGGTCATGTGTCTTGGGAAGGACTGTGGTGGCATCTGAACTTTAATTTGAAAAAGCCATTGAGTGTTCAGAGCTCAGTGAGCTGCTCTACGGGAGTTCCAAAGATAAGGAGGCTGAGAGATGTGACGACAATGAAGACCTAGTTTGTGAAGTTTCAGAAGGAAGTTTTAGAATTCTATAAAGATTCTATGGAGCTGTGTGGTATTTCAAACTAAGACTCTGTGGTTCTGGACAGCTGGAACTGAAAAATCAGCTATAATTAGCAAAAGACCAAACCCCCTAAAGTGAAGCCTTAGCTCTGCTGGGACATTTAATATGGTCAACTAGGCTGTTGTGATTAAGCTGTAATTAAGAAGAGGCAAGCATCATTGAGATGAGATCTTCCAGGAATATTTCCTTAAGATCAGTACATAGAAGTTGTATTCCAGGGGGGCACTAAGGCTACATCTTTCACTGGCAGCCAAAGGTGACAATGTGCAAGAGACACTTAGGTGGTACTAGTTTGAAAGGCATGAAGAGTCCATGGTGAGCAGGTGAGACTTTGTACCATGAGAATCTAGGGAAAAAAAACATAGTTAAAGTAAAAGCCACAGTACTGAATGGGTCTTGAAGAAAAGTTGAGGTTTGTCACCACGTGGCAGGGTTAGAGTCCTTAAAGTCCAGAGAAGCTATTTGTGAAGGTTCAGCCAAGTTGCAGTGGTGACCCCAGCATTTTGGAGATTCCAGTACCATGGGACAACCACTAAGGTCAGGCCCAGCTGTGCCGTGGAGCAGGTATGCTATGGATGGCAAAGATGGAGAAGTGCAACCTCTGAGAAGGTCTTTTAGTGCCCAAAGGATGGCGAGTGGCTCCCAGAAGTCTCACACTGAACCTAATATACTGGGTTCTGGTTTTCCTTCCACTTGGTTGTAACTATACCCTGGTTCTTCCCCTTCAAGTAAGAAATATGTGACTTAAGTTTTATTTTACAGGAGTTCATAATTAAGACACCTTGGAATTTGAAAGAGATTGGAATTCTTAAAGAGACTTGAATAGTTAAGAGACTTTGGCGTATTTTAAAGGGACTGACTTTCCAAATGTTTGAATTTTTAAAGAGTGTGGGACTTTTAAAGTTATATTAGGTTTAATGTTGTGGTATTTATAGCATCTGGGAACAAATGAAAAAGAAAAGATTGTAGCTGGGATGATGTGATATCTTTGAGTGTCAAATTGACAGACATCAATTGTTCTAATTTATTCTCAAGACACAAGCACGAGTTCTGAGTAGAAGATACCTCAGTTAAAAAAAGTGCCTACATGAGATGGAACTTTAGGTGAGCCTGTAGGACATCTTCTTAGTTACTGAATGATGTGGGAGGCTCTAGCCCATTGTAGGTAGTGCCACCTCAGGCATGTGGTCCTAAGGTATATAAGAAAGCAGGATGAATATGAGAAGCAAGCCAGTAATCAGTGCTCCTCCATGGTTTCTGCTTCAATTCCTTCCTCAAATCCTTGCCCTGATATAAGGGTGGTTCTGATGCTAAGATCCTATTTCCCAGTTGGTTCTTGATCTATCAGTAAAGATGCCATGGACCAATTGCTGGGCAGAAGAAATAGGCGGGACTTCCAGGTCCCTGCAGGAAAGTGAACAGACACAAGGAGGGGGAGAGGAAGGTTTTCATCATGTTTTAGAGGGAGAAAAGCCAAACAGTCATGTGAGGTCTTGGGCAGAGCAACCACAGGCCATTTCTACAGGCAGGAAGTTGAGGATGTTGAGCTAGGACTAAAGGTAACTGAGCAACTAAAATTGAGGACAGATTTAGGATCCTAACCTAAGAGTATTGAGGAGGGCACACTAGCCATGGGAGATTAATAATGTCCAGCAATGAGCCCACAAGGCAAGTTGAAATTGAGCAACATATGAGTCTGTGTTTTTCATATGTGGATTCAATATTCTCTGGGTGGAGACTGGTAGTAGGGTCCGTTCCCAGAGCTTAGGTGGATAACAAAACCTAGATACAACACCCTAATTTCCTTCAGTGATGGACTATGATATGAAAGTATAAACAAAAGAAACCCTTTGCTCCCCAAATTGCTTTTTGTCTTCCTGTCTTTTCACAGCAATAGGAATTCTCAGACACCCAAATCTCCAGAAGTAACCTCTGACCTGTAAGGAAATTTATTGGGATAAACTCATGGATTTCACAGAGTGGATTTTAGCAGAAAAATGCCTCAGTTCATCACTGGGACCTTAAAGAAGAAACAGATCTTGGTGTATCTCCTCTGGGAGGGAATAACAACAGCCTCAAAATCAACCATACAATAATTTGATACCTGCATAATAATCATACCTAAGTCACTGTATCACCATCTGATCTGGTAAAGTTGGTAGTATAGCATGCATTATCCACAGCTAGTTAACTAGCATGCATTATCCACAGCTAGTTAAAATATATTCATGGTTTTCCTTGCTAACAGACATCTTGAATTTTTTTGAGTTTGGGGTTCTTTTTAAAAGAACTTTCAAAACTCTAGGTCATAAAAACACTACAATGTATAAAAAGAATCCAAATGTGAAAGAGATAAATAAGGAATGATGTACCAAGCAGGGTACCTATTGATTGCTCAATTGGAGGGTCTCTGTCTGGCATGTGCCAGGGACAATGCACTACCCAGAACTATCAAACAAAGAAAAATACTTTTGAAGTATAAGACATTATGAAAACTATGAAGATTTGAAAAGGAAAAGGCATAACTTCTAGAAATTGAAAATAAAGTCATTGAAATTAAAATTTAGATTGTTAAAACCACTGTATTGGCACATCCATGTAATAATCCCACCACTCCACAGCCTGAAGCATAAAGATTCTGATGTAGACACTAGATTAGCCTATGGCATGAGATTTTGCATCAAATAATAACACTAACTAAATATAAAATACATAACAATAAATACTAAAACTTTAAATGTTATCTCAAGCTAAAATCAATCATATGTAAAGATATTATCAACTGTAAACATGTGCTAAACATGATCCCACCTGTACAGAAATTTACAAAAAAAAAACAGAAAATATGAAAGAGAGGTTAAGAAACATCAATTACATATAACCAATCTCAGAAATTATTAATGAGGATACAGTGTTTAAAATAATATCTGAACATTATGTACAACTTTTCAAAATTCAAAAATAATTGATTATTAGGTAAATATTGTTTTAATATGACAAGTAAAATGCCCATATCTTCATTCATTATAATAAAACTGTAGAATATTGTCTCATATTAATGCCAGATACAGCAAGATCTTAAGCATTTAGACGTTAAAGGAGGATTGTATGTATTTAGAGGTTAAAGGGGTGGTGAAAGGTATTACTAAAGAGAAGAAAGGAGGAAGAGAGGAAGTAGGGTAGGAGACAAGAGGAAAAAACACTGAAAGTAGACATTTTAACAACCTAAAAGTCTGAAGACATAAATAATTTTCAAAACATTTTAGTCTTATTAGTTATGGTGATACTAATGCTTAAATACATGGCAATATAATCATATTCTAACATCACTATTTAGGCATAGTTCTTTTTCTCCAGAGTTTTAAGTCTAGAGGATGGAATGAATCAGACTTAAAAGGTCTCTTAGTCATGGTTCCTTTTGCTGTGATGAAACACCATGACCATAAGCAAAGAGGAAAGGGTTTATTGTGCTTATACTTCCCCACTGCAATCCACCAGTGAGGGAACTGAGGACAGGCATGCAAACAGGAACCTAGGGAAAGGAATTGATGCAGTGACTACAGAAACACTGCTTATTTCTTGCATTTCATGGCTTGTCCTTAAACAAATTATACAACTCAGGACCACCAGCCCAGGGGTGGCACTTTCCTTCAATTGGCCGGACCATCCCATATCAATCATTAATGAAGAAAATGCCCCCACAGGCTTGCCCAAAGGCCAATCTGGTGGGAACATTTTTTCAGTTGGGGTCCCCTCTTCCTAAATGATTGTAACTCATCACCAAGTTGACAAAACTAGCCAGGACAAGAGGAAACATTATGATCATATAAGCAAATGTAAACCCCTAAATAGAAAAGTAGTGAGAATCATAATTAGTATATGTAATTATAATGGTTAGTTTTACGCACTCATCAGGCAGAGCCAGGATACTAGATCTCATGTTTTCATGAGAGCCTTTTTATAGGAATTAACTTTTGAGTCAAACAACTTTACTTCCCTGATTCGAGTGGGCCTCAGCTAACCCTTTTGGTCAGCTGTGCAGTAGTATAACTAAATAGGAGGGATAATCAAGTTAGGATAAAGGGGTTCCTTTTGACTCATGGTTTCCAACTTTCTGTCTGCAGTTGCTTGTTTCCATTGCATTTGGGCCTATGGTGAGAAAGCCCATCACAGCAGAAGTACTAACAGAAGAGAGAAATTTCTCATGGCATCCAGAACATGAAGCTGAGAGAGAAGCGGTTTCTCCTACATGGACTTGTGCCCAGTGACTTTCTTCAACCAGTCGCCACCTCCTAAACAGCATGCCCCAGTAGCACCATGAACTGTGGACTAAATCTTCAAAAAATGAGGTTTGGTAGAACATTCAATATCCTAACCACAAAATACTTGCAGACTAAGAAAAAAACACTAACCTTCCTAGAGCAGAGGGCATTCTGCCAGCAGACAGCCCTTGGATTTAAACTGCAGCACTTTCCTCGATAACTTTGCATTCCTTTCTTACAGATTCTGGAATTCCAGTCTCCAAAGTTATGAGTCTATTCCATAAAAACCTACCTGTCCTACACACACACACACACACACACACACACACACACACACACACACCTCCTTGTCTGAATGGAGAATTCTGCCTCCTACAGCAACAGAAAGGGGGAGAAAAGTAGCTTTGAGCAGCTGAACAATGACTTAGTAGGAATGCCCAAACTTGTAAGGTTGCTTAAATATCTAACTGTGAATGTATTGAGCAGGTCTAGATGACATTGCATGAGGGTTAGGTTTTTCAAAGTGAATATTAAAAGGGATAGGAGTGAAATGGATAACATCAAAGCCAGCAGAGACAATCAATAAAAGTCAGTTGGCACAACTGATTACAGAATAGGGGAGGCTGCACAAAGAAAATACAGGGTACAAAGTGGAAAGGGAAAATGATAGAAATCAATCAAAGTCCATCAAGAATAAATAGAATTCTAAAGAGGATTGTTGATGGGGTTAAAAGAGCCAAATTGTCCTCTATAATCTTTAGAATAGTATGGACACATCTGAAATGTCAGAATAGAGGATGAATTTAAATGAATGAAAAAAAAATCTACTGGGCTAATACAAACCAAAAGAAAACCTGGATATGTTTATTAATGTCAAACTGAGTGGAGTTTAACACAAAAAGTTAGTAAAAGATAAAAATGACTATTATGCACTATGATAGATGGGCAGTGTACCAAAGAACTCTTCTAAACTACCACACAATTGTCATGGTCTCAAACACTATAAAACAATGAGGCCTGGGCAGATGCCCTAGACATGGTCTGACCTTCTTGGGGCAGGTTACATTCTTTTAGCCTGAAAACTGAACACAGATGTCTGCACAGTCAAGATGCTTAAAGTAAGAAGAGCATGTACACTTTACAGGCAGTGGTTCAAGAGTCAGTAAGACAAATGCCTCTGGAGAAGAAGGCTTCCTCATCTTATAAGAGTCCAGAGATGAGAGACTTGAAGCTTTCACTAAGACCTCCTTCTCCCTAACCTCTCACTTTCTCCCTGGCAAGATGTTAGACACAAGGATGAGTTCTACATTCCTTCACGGCAGTAGTTTCAAGATGGTCCCAGGACACACCTAACTCATCTGTGGAATGTGGCCTCCACCCAGAGAGACTTTGAATCATTATATTGCATGTAATAAAATGATATGGATTTGGGAAAGTCCCATTTCCATTACATAGGAAGCCTCTTGACTCTGCCCTTCCATTAAAGTCATACAACCTTACTTCAGAAATGGCTAAAAGCTCAAGCTTGGAAGTCAGGTGGCCATGAGTTCAAAGTCTAAGGAAAAAATAAAAACCTATATGAAACTTGAAAGTAAACACTATATACCTCAGGTTTTGCATTTGTTATAAAGAAAACAATATGTTGCATATAAAACCACCTAGACTGGATTTGTTATACAATGATCAGAGAGAGCTGTATCTACAAAGAGCAACTGTGGCAGAGATGAGGAAATTGATAGGCACAGTGTGAAGTATCCCAGACTCAATGAAGGGCTCCTTCCCCACCATTCAGAACTAAGTGTGGACCTTGAACGTGGGAGTCTTCTGTCAACACGACAGCATCTTACACCAACTCAAATTCTTTCATATATTTATCTTCCACTACAGTGCTCTGAAGACAGAGGTCACACTATGATCAACTGAAGTTTCCACTGTGCTCCCCTGCATAAGCTTCTGCTCTGTAGGAATCAAGATGCTTTAAGATGTTGTATGCCCTTTGATCACCAATAGCACAAAAATCAACTGCCTTTTCCACCATAGATAAGCCATTAAAAAGAAGAGAAAGGAGGAGGAGGAGGAGGAGGAGGAGGAGGAAGAGGAAGAGGAAGAGGAAGACAAGGGAGAAGAGAAGAAAGGTAATGAGAAAGGAGAGAAGAACAGAAAAGAAAATAAGAGGAAGAAAATAAAAAGAATGATGATGGCAGCCACAGCAGTGACTAGGACAGAAGAAAGTAAGGGTAGTATGTGACTCTGTTGGTAGTTTTGACCAAATGCATAGGTGACATATCCCTGTAAGGGTAGGGGTAGGAGAATTAGAAGTTTAAGACCATCCTTAGCTACATAGGAAATTCAAGGTCAACCTGAGCTACATGAGATCTTGGTGAAGTAGAAGGAGGAGGGAAAGGGAGGATGAGGATTAGGAGGACAAAAAGGACAAGATGGTGGTGGTAGTGAAGGTGAATGAGAAAAGGAAAGAAAAATGAAGAGAAAGGGGGAGGAAAAAGGAGGAGAAGGTCAAGGGAGAAGGAAGCTGAACGATAAAAAGAAAATGGCCTCATAGTTCCCTCTCTTTTTATGAAAAAACTAGGGAAAAGAACCTGCTTCCTGTACATGCTTCTGGCTCTTATCAGCTTCTATTGCTCCTATCTCTTGTCGGTAAATCAAAGTGCAGTGCTAGGAACCACAGCTGCTGGTCCCAGATAGCTAATATGAGATGTGTGGTCAACCCAAGAGGATGAGACATCTGTTTTGTGGATAACTTTCCATTTTGTGGATAACGTGCATGTACATGCATGTGTGCTGGTACAGATGTGCTATCTGGCCACTGAGGCACAGAGATCCTCTTTTCCCTCACTCTCCAGCACTGAGATTATAAGGAAAAATCATCACACCTGGTGATTCTGGGGACTCAAACCCAGGTCCTCAGGCTTGTGAAGTAAGCACTTTATCAACTGAGCTATCACCACAAACTGGTTTCTGGTGTGCTTGATCACATTTTACCTTGAATCAGTGCTATAAGATGTACATTGTACACCTATGTTCTTTTTTTCCATTAAATTTTTTTCATATCTTTGATCATGTTTTCCTCCGAGGTTATTCCCACTCCCTGCCTACCCAACTTTCTCTTCCTTTTAAAAAAGCCCCAAATCGTCTTCAACCCTCTAGGTGGAAGAATAACATGAACTAACTAGTACCCCCTGAGCTCATGTCTCTAGCTGCATATATAGAAGAGGATGGCCTAGTTGGCCATCAGTGGGAAGAGAGGCCCCTTGGGCATGCAGACTTTATATGCACCAATACAGGGGAATGCCAGGGCCAAGAAGTGGGAGCGGATTGGTAGGGGAGCAGGGCCGGGAGGGGGGAGGGTATAGGGAACTTTCTGGATAACACTTGAAATGTAAATGAAGAAAATATCTAATAAAAGTTGAAAACAAAACAAAACAAACAAACAAAAAAAGCCCCAAATCAGTCACAAGAAACAAACAAACAAAAAAAAAAAAAACCAAAACAAACAAACAAAAAAAAACCCAAGAACAGTCAAAAGACCAAAAAATGTCATAACAAAAGAAAACAAACCAAAAAGTCCACATTAATTTTTTTTTAAGTCACTGGGTTCTTTTGTGTTGGCCAGCTACTCCTGGCCATGGGGTCTGCCCTGGAATGTGGTTGATATACCCAATGATGCTCCATTAGAGAAACATGGTTTTTCTTTTCCCAGGGAGTATTGTCAGGTATCTTGCTGATTAAGTGTGGGACCCATGTTGACTTTTTCCACTCAGTGGGAAAAGCTGGGAGTCCCATCTGACTTAAATGTATGCAAGCCTTGAGCATGTTGCTGCAGTTTCTGGGAGTTTGTATCTGCACCATTTTTATACATAAAAAGTTTATACACAAAGAACTCAACTTTCCCTGTCTTTCAACTAATTAATGTTTGTAATCTACATCTCCTGATATCTCTTTCTAATGTTTCTAGAGGCATTTTGTCTCTTTCACAGAGGTAAGCAATAAAATAATCAGGCCATGGCTGAAGGAAGCCCTTCCAGGAGGATCACAATCCATCTTTGGCACCAGCATAGAAGATGAGTTGACACAATGCCAGGTGTATTTTGAGATTCCTAATGGTTCTTATGGTTTAAACTAAGCTTATTGGCCTTACAAATCCACAATTGGAAACTTCCATCCTGCTTGGCCTGGCTCATGTTGGATATTTCACACTTTGCATCTTCTTGTATATTGGACTCAACTCTGCAAAGTGCTTAAAGGATATGGTGTTAGAAGGAGAGAGCCCTGCAGCCCCACCCACTCTGCCTGGTATTGGGGGGATTGGCACATAAACCAGAAACCCAAACTTTTGCAGGCCTGTCTGTTTTGCATATTTGAAGCATCTAAAATATCTACCACAGACAAAATGATGATAACGGATTGTTGTTTCTAACTGGGAAAATCCCCCTGCAATGATTAGAATCAGATTAGAATTAGATTAGAATCATCTGTTCAATGATCAAGAAAGGAAATGTGCCTTCTTGGCTTCAGGCAAAGCCCATCTTCCCAGAGCAGTGATTGGCAGCTCTCCATCCCAGGGGAGCCTGGCTCTGGATGCATGGATAGTGCAGGTGCAGGTTGGAAATGGAGCCTGCTCACACGGGAATGGCTAGAAGAAATTAGCCATGCAAGAATCCCACTTTCCTCCCCAGCCTGAGTCACGTTCCTGTCAACAGAGCACCTGCCTCACCCCAGGCCAGATGCATGTTCTCCAAGTCAGCATCTCACAGCACAAGAGCTTTGGGACTAGGACCGTGGTCTTGAGAAGGAAATCATTGCTGTTTTCATTGGATCATTATTATCCTTTTCCTTCTAGGAAAAGGATATCCCAGTTATCTAGCTGAAGGAGTCTGGGGAGGGAGGAACATGACAATGAGGAAAGGATTTGGTATGAGAATTAGATAGCCAGAGAAAACAAACTGTATAACTAACCACACACACACACACACACACACACACACACACACACACACACATATGATAAATGTATGTGTATATATGTATATAAATATGTGTGTATACAAATATATGCATATATGTATATATGTGAGTATATGTATGTGTGCATATGCATATACATTACATATACACATACATGGGTTATATGGGTTTCATGTAGTCTAAAACTCTAAAACTCACTATGTAGCCAAAAATGACCTTGAATGTTTGATCCTCCTATCAGAACCCACAAAGCACTGGAATTCCATGAGTAGGCCACCATTCCCAGTTCATGCAGTGATTGGGACTAAACGCAGTGGTTCACATGTGCATGGTAGGTACACTCTACTAACTGAGCCACATCCTCAGCCACTCCGCTCTATATAAAGTCCCTCAAAGACCTCAAGAACTTTCAGTTTGGGAGGCTACATTCACTTCATATAACAATTTTAGCTCATAAGACATGAGTGTGTGTGTGTGTGTGTGTGTGTGTGTAGGCTTGTGAACTCCTAATTCAAGAACTATTCATTTATTTTGAAATTTTGTGTTTGTCTGGTTCTTTATGTTTATTTGTTCTTTGAGAACAAGATCTTACCATTTACAACTAGACAACCTAGAACTCACTATGTAGAAGAAGCTGGCCTTGAACTCATAGAGATCTAACTGCTTCTGCCTCTCAAGTGCTGGGATTCTAGGTAAGCATCACTATGCCCAGCCCAAGGTTCGTTATACTGTAGCAGCAGTAAGTTTTTTCATGATTTCATTTAGATTGTAAACCTATCAAATTTCTAGTCTTCAATACTGTGTCCATGGTGGCAGATGAGTATAGAACCCTGATTGAAAGAAGACAAAAGATAGTAAAAATAGGCCATGCCAACAGACATATTCAGGAGAAGGAGTAATAGAGAAAAAGTAGATGGCCAGGGACACAATGCTCAACATTAATCTATGCCATCCAAGGAGAAGGAGCTCTGAAGTAGACATTCTCTCTCTGTGTGTGTGTGTGTGTGTGTGTGTGTGTGTGTGTGTGTGTGTGTGTCTTATGTGAGTGTGTGATCTGTCTTTGAGACAGGTCTCATTTAGCCCAGGTCCCCAACCCCTAAATGCTGGAATTACATATGTGTTTAGCTGATTTATGCAGTGTTACAGATACAGTCCAGGACCCATGCATACCTAACAAGCTCTGTCCTAAATGAGCTACATCCCCAGTCTTAAGCTGTATTAATAAGATATCAGAATTTGGGGGCTGGAGAGATGGGTCAGCGGTTAAGAGCACTGAGGTCCTGAGTTTGATTCCCACCTACCATATGGTAACTCACAACCATCTGTAATGAGATCTGATGACCTCTTCTGCTGTGTCTGAAGATAGCTACAGTGTACTTATATATAATAAATAAATCTTTAAAATATATATGTGTATATATATATATATATATATATATATATATATATATATATATACTCCTCTGTCACACTCCATCCCTCCTTAATTCGCCCTTCTTTCCTCCTTCCATGCAGCTAGAATAAAGAGAAGAGCCTGGCATTCTTCACAGAAGCCAGTCTGAGACATTCAGGAGGACATTTCAAATCAAGAGGGTTATGATCTTATGGAGTCTTACCAGCCTGTGATTGTGACAGGGAATGAGGTTGCTTCCTTCTTATTCCCAAATCACTCTGACATAAGTTACTGTTACTGTTCTTCCAGTTCCTGGAATCCAGACCTAGACCTGCAGTTTCCAGGAATGTGCAGTCATTACTGCTCTGGCAAAAGTTCCCCTCTTTCTCCACTGGACACTCCTGCTACTCAGGCATGCTGCTGTTCTTCCCAACCACACCCTAATGTCAAGGTCTTCTGTGAACACAGCTGTCCTCACAGGGCCTGCAGCCACTAGTCCAGTTCCTGATGGGAAGGGAAAATGCTGTCTTTTCTGTTAGTCTTTCTGAAACATAGGCCAGATTTCCCAGACCCTAGAGACTATTTAATAGCTTGTTATAAGAAGTTACTGATAGTAAGAGCTAAAAGAAGTATATGAGAGAGAAATTCCTGCTGGAATCTGGTCCAGGGGTTCAGAGGTCAGAGAGGGAGAGAGAGAGAGAGACCACACATACTGAGTCAACAAAGCATTTCTGATGATTACTGGAGCCTATTGTCTTATATTAGTGCTCATGGTTTGAGGAATAAAATGAAACACGGTAAGAGAGTTACTGATATGGTCTTTGGGGGGGGGGGGTCTTTGGATCCAAGAGCTTTCCTTAACAAGAACAGTAAGTAGCTGGTGGCAAACGGGATCACTCTCTCAGCATCCTCTTACCTTTCCATGTGTTTTGAACATTTAAAATTGCAACATACAAAAATATTCCATGGGGAGCAACAAAGTGCCACAGGATTCCCCTATCCAATCACGTGAGTGCAGCAGGAGGCCTGGGATTTGACAGGGAAAGGGGAGGCGGAGCAAAAAGTTGCAGAGGCAGGAAGCATCTCAGGGGAGACAAGATGGAGGCAGACTGGACCAGTGCGGCTTGAACCAGCCGCAGGTAGTTATGATATCATAAGGTTAGAATAATTGGAATAAAGCTTTTATCATTATCAATTGGTTCTGAAATTATTGTATTGGCATATTGTAAATTTGAGAATTTACCGATACATAAATCTGATTGGTCAATTATAAACTTCAAGAGTTTTGATTTACTTGGTTACTGGAATGTGGGACGGCCAGTTACAGGGTTATGCAGGAGAGGGAACTAGCAGTTCCAGGGACAAGCAAGCCAGAGCTGGATCACAGTGATCAGATGGTGCAGGGGCTAACTGGACAGAGTTGCCGGCAGCAAAGAGAAGCAGGAGCACGGAGAGTTGGCAGGTTCTTTTTTAATATTTCCCACAACACAAAGCATCCAGGTGAATCCTTCCACCAACACTCCTGCAGAAGACCAGTGTGGTGTCATCTGTATGTGTTTCAGCATTCTAGTTTGCAAAGTCCCTTTGAGGGAGAGGTTCAAGGTGTTAGCTGCCCCTCTCTAGCCCTATCTTTTACTTGGTCACCCTAGTCTAAGACTAAGAGATTCTAGAAACTTGTTCCTCAATGGCGTAGGACACGCCACAGATCCAAAGAGAGTATTTTAGCTCAAGGGCTAGACTGGAGGCACTATATGTCCCTCCCTAAATGTAAGCCAGCAATTTTGTCACCAGCCTCCACTCACAGTAGGAAGTTTCTGCCTTGATGCTAAGCCAATAGGTTCTCAACCTATGGGTCACGGTCCTTTTGGGGTCACTGGACTCCTTTATAGGAGTTGCCTAAGACTATGGGAAAAGACAGATATTTACATTATGATTCATAACAGTAGCAAAATTAAAGTTACAAAATAGTAACAAAAATAATTTTATGGTTGGGGTCACTGCAACATGCAGAACTAGATTAAAGGGTAGCGGTGATAGGGTCATTGAGAACTGCTCCTCTGAACAGCAAGCCTGGTGTTAGCCCCTGTGTAGATCAACTAGGAAAGGGTTGTTTTGTTTATTCTCAGTGACACCTTCAAATGTCAGTTCCCTGACCATCATGTTTCCCTGTGTAGCTAACTTGATAACAAGCAGAAACATGCCTGTGAACCATCAGACCATTTTATAAACCCCATCTATTAAGACACTTACCATGAAAAATACAGCCACATTTTTCAGTTTGTCATTGCTCTTATAATCTATCATTTTGTGTGTTCGTAATATTTGGGGACAGAATTTTTCAGTGTGCTGAGAATGCCACAACTGAGTACCACAAAACTACCTAGTTTAAACAACCAAAACATTTCTTTCAAGGTCCTGGAATGTAGAAGTCTAAGGCCAGGATATAAACAGGTTTGATTTCTTCTGAGACTTCTTCCCTGGCTTGTAGACACTTACTTGTCTTTGTCAGGCATCCTCTCTGTCCTAGCCTATATAGATGTTATCATTTTAGGATATAAGTAATGCTGGCTCAAACTCACCCTATAAGCTGATTTTAAACCAATTAACTCTTTTGAAATTCTCTCTATGGAGCTGAGAGGATAGAGTGGTACTTTCTGTATGCATGTAAGGATATGCGTTCAGATACCCAGAGCCAACATAAAATTTTTGTGTTGAAGTAGATGTGCCTGTTCTCTCCATGGTGCTATCACAGTACAAAAGCAGACACAGGAAGATCCTGGAAGCTCACACACCATCACACACAGGCTAACAGCAAAGGGCCCTTTCTAAAACAAAGTTAAGGGTGAGGTCCAACATTGGAGGTTATCCTTTGACATCTTCATGTATGCCACAGTGGCATATGCACACCCATAATCACACACAAGAATGTGTGTGTGTGTGTGTGCACACATATGCATGGGCACATGAACCCAGAGAGAGAGAGAGAGAGAGAGAGAGAGAATAAAAACATCCTTCTCTATAAATACTGTCTTATTCTGAGCTGTGGTGATTTAAAACATTAATACAATCTTAGGCAGAGGCTCACACTTCAGTCTACACCAGTGCTTGAAGGGAGAGTTGAATTAATATGAGCATAGATTCTTAACAAGAAAACATTGTAGCAACCACCCTACTTGTTCAGGCTCCATCAAAAAGCTTAGCCGCCTTTTGCATGGAGTAGGTACAGCAGCTAAGCTGAGACAATTGCAAATGCTGCATATATTCCTAAACAGTATATCTTTGCTATATTATGTTGCTGCTAAACACAGCACATGAGACCTACTGTTACCAGCTTCTGCAGTTCTGTCTGGCCAATTTTAAATTATACTTTCTCAAAATGGTCCAAAATCCAATCTCTTAGTCTTAAAAATAAGTCTTTTGGTTGTGGATTGATTCTGTCTGAAGCACTCGGCCTGTAGGTTAGGAATAATACTTATATTACCAATTGTGGCTCCATTTTTGCAAGAGATGAAGAATACTGCACTGCAGATCACAGTTAGTTAAGGATCTGGCAGCTTGTGTGCACTCTTCTCAGGTACTCAGAAGACTGCATTCCTCCTCCACACAGGCCAGAACAAATACTCAAAAAAACTGTTGGCCTAAGTACAAAGCAAAGCAGTTTCCTGTCCCAGAAACATGATAAAACTCAGGACATGGGATGTGTAGGAGGGTACAGAAGAGACAGAATATTGACTAGAAAGAGAAGCAAACAGACAAGAGGGAAGAGGTCTCCCAGTGCAAGAGTTAAGGAAGAAACTCTTCCACCAGTAAGAACAGGGAATGGAGTGGAAAACAGCTGCTCCACTATAACTCTCACAGGCTACCTATTGTCTGAGGTTCACTGATCCAGGACACATGTGTCCTCCTGAAGAGATAGTGAGAGTTTCAATACCTTGTATAAGGAAGGAAAGTAGGGAATAAATTT
This sequence comes from Mus minutoides, assembly GCA_902729485.2. NCBI lineage: Eukaryota > Metazoa > Chordata > Mammalia > Rodentia > Muridae > Mus > Mus minutoides. The sequence continues at coordinate 620,209 of LR750004.1, forward strand.
CACACTAAAATAACAGACCCAATCAACTGGTCTTTCAGGATAAGCAGAACATTATTGAAGTTTGCATTGCAGTTACAGTTGGATCTACCATGAAAAAGTACTGGAAATGCCTACAATCTGTATAAAATGCAAGATGTGTCAGGCCTTGAATATTATTTTACTCTATTTATGAAATAAAAGCTTAGCCTATAGCTACTTCCTAAATGCTAGAAGAACATGCAAGATTCCTGAGACTAAAGAGTTCTTTCTCAAGCACAACAAGCAGAATGGTTATATTAATTCTTCTTAAGCCCTCCATCTCACAGTAATCGCACCAAGGGCAGTGAGTTGTGGTACACACACACACACACACAAATTCATACATGGAAATCCTAACCTCTCCAACCTCAGACTGTGGCTGCATTCACAGAGATCTTTAAAGGTGTGGTTAAGTTAAAGGAAGATCATTTATGATGAGCCCAGGTCAAATTTGATTGATATCTTTATAAAAGAACCTTTGAATCCAGACAGATATGAAGAGAAAATCACTTAAAAATCCAGAGAGGACAGCTAACCATCATCTCCAAGAGGCCTGAGATCTACCAACATCTAGCTATTAGACTTCTGTTCTCTAGAACTTTTGTTGTTCAGTTTTCCAAGTCTGTGGCATCTTACTCTTTCTACCTTCACAAACTACCACAAGCAGTGAACTTGGGAAACCCAACCCATTCATAGTATCCTATAATTTTTGTCCCAGAAATAGATATTATCTTTTTATTGGATATTTTATGTATTTACATTTCAAATGTTATCTCCTTTCCCAGTTTCTCTTCTACAAATCCCCTATCTCATCCTCCATCCCCCTGCTTCTATGAGGGGGCTCCCCATCCACCCATCCACCCATCCAACCATCCACCCATCCACCCACCCACCCATCCAACCATCCACCCATCCACCCATCCACCCTTCCACCCTTCCACCCTTCCACCCTTCCACCCACTCCTGCCTCACTGTCCTGGCATTCCCGAAACTGGCTTCCACAGGACTAAGGGCCTCCCCTCCCATCGATGCCAGATAAGGTCATCCTCTGATATATATGCAGTTGGAGCCACGGATCCCTCCATGTACACTCTTTGGTTGGTGGTTTAGTCCCTGGGAACTCTGTGGGGACGGGGGCTGGTTGATTGATATTGTTGTTCTTCAGCTCCTTCAGTCCTCTCCATAACTCCTCCATTGGAGTCCCCACCCTCAGCCTGATGGTTGGCTGCAAGCATCCACAACTGTATTGACCAGGCTCTAGCAGAACCTCTCAGGAGACAGCTATATCAGAGTCCTGACAGCAAGCACTTCCTGGTATCAGCAATTCTGTCTGGGTTTGGTAGCTGCATAGAGGATGGATCCCCAACTGGGGCAGTCTCTGGGCAGCCTTTCCTTCAGTCTCTGCTCTACTCTTTGTCTCTGTATTTCCTTTAGACAGGAGCAATTCTGGGTTAAAATGTTGGAGATGTGTGGAAGGTCCCATCACTCAGCCAGGGGGCATGCCTAATGTCTGGATATGGTCCCTACAGGTTCTTCCTTCCCCGTGTTGAGTATTTTAGCTCATGTCATCCTCTAGGGGTCCTGAGAGCCTCTTGATTTCAAGTCAACTAGGACTTTCTGGTGGCTACACCCAGTTCCCTATCCCCCACTGCTATACACTTCTATTTAATTTCCAGACTCTCTGTACATCACCCTCATCTCCTCCCATACCAGATCCTGCCTTCCCATTTTCCCACTCCTGCTCCATTCTTCCTCCCAAGTCCCTCCCACCCTCTACCTCATTTGATTATTTTGTTCCCCCTTCTTTTTTTATTTTTTTCCAATTTTTATTAGATATTTTCCTCATTTACATTTCAAATGCCATCCTGAAAGTCCCCTATACCCTCCCCCACCACACCCCCACCCTGCTTCCCTACACATCCACTCCTACTTCTTGGCCCTGGCGTTTCCCTGTTCCCCCTTCTAAGTAGGACTGACACATCCACATTTTGGTCTTCCTTCTTTTTGAATGTCATATGGTCTGTGAGTTGTATTGTGGATATTCTGAGCATTTTACCTAACGTTCACTTATCAGTGAGTATGTACCATGTGTATTCTTCTGGGACTAGGTTACCTCACTCAGGATGATATTTTCTAGTTCCATCCATTTGCCTGTAAATCTCATAAAGTCATTATTTTTATTTGCTAAGTAGTACTCCATTGTGTAAATGTACCACATTTTTTTGTATCCATTCCTCTATTGAGGGACATCTGGGTTGTTCCTAGCTTCTGACTATTATAAATATGGCTGCTATAAACATAATGAACCATGTATCCTTATTAGATGTTGGAGCATCTTTTGGGTATATGCCCAAGAGTGGTAGAGCTGGGTCCTCAGGTAGTACTGTGTCCAATTTTCAGAGGAACCACCAGACTGATTTGCAGAGTGGTTGTACCAGCTTGTAATCTCACCAACAATGGAGGTGTGTTCTTCTTTCTCCACATCCTCACCAGGAACTATTGTCACATGAGTTTTTGATCTTAGCCATTCTGACTCATATGAGGTGGAATCTCAAGGTTGTTTTGATTTGCATTTTCATGATGACTAAGGATGTTAAACATTTCTTTAGATGCTTCTTGGCCATTTGAATTTCCTCAGTTGAGAGTTTTCTCTGTAGCTCTATACCCCATTTTAAAATAGGATTATTTGGTTCTCTGGAGTCTAACTTGTTGAGTTCTTTGTATATATTGTATATTCGCACTCTATCAGATGTATATGTCTTTTCCCAACCTGTTGGTTGCTGTTTTGTCCTATTGATAGTGTCCTTTGCCTTACAGAAGCTTTGTAATTTTATGAGGTCCTATTTGACAATTGTTGATCTTAGACCATAAGCCAAATGGTGTTCTGTTCAGGAAATTTTCCCCTGTACCCATGTCTTAAAGGCTTTTCCCTCACTTTCTCCTCTATTAGATTCAGTATATCTGGTTTTATGTGGAGGTCCTTGATCCACTTGGACTTGAGCTTTGTACAAGGAGATAAGAATGGATCGATTTGCATTCTCCTACATGATAACTGCCAGTTGAACGAGCACCATTTGTTGGAAATGCTTTTTCTCCCCCACTGGATAGTTTTAGATCCTTTGTAAAAGATCAAGTGGTTATAGGTGTGTGGGTTCAGGTCTGGGTCTTCAATTCTATTTTATTGATCTACCTGCCTGTCTCTGTACCAATACCAGGCAGGTTTTTTTTTTTTTTTTTTTTTTTTTTAATCACAATTGCTCTGTAGTACAGCTTGAATTCTGGGATGCTGACACCCCCAGAATTTCTTTTATTGATGAGAATAGTTTTCACTATCCTGGGTTTCTGGTTATTCCAGATGAATTTGCAAATTGCTCTTTCTAACTCTATGAAGAATTGACTTGGAATTTTGATGGGAATTGCATTGAATCTGAAGATTGTTTTTGGCAAGTTGGTTATTTTTAATATTAATCCTGCTAATCCATCTTCTGAGGTCATCTTCAAATTATTTCTTCAGACACTTGAAGTTCTTGTCATACAGATCTTTCACTTGCTTGGTTAGAGTCACACCAAGACATTTTATAGTATTTGTGACTACTGTGAAGCGTTCCCTAATTTTTTTTCTCAGCCTACTTATCCTTAGAGTAGAGGAAGGCTACTGATTTGTTTGAATTAATTTTATATCCAGCCATTTTGATGAAGTTGTTTATTTATAAAGGTTGCTCTCTGCAAACTCAACCTTGAAAAATCTCCCAGCTAGAGTATGATCAGATCCTTGACTGCTTTTGCATACCCAATAACAGAAGTAGGAATACAGAACTCCTATAGAGGGCTGTGTCCTCATCTCAGATGCCCTGCACGGAGCCTCAAACAGCCTATCTAAGAATTCTCACAGACTGCATTGTTGCTAAAGAAATTTTATCACCCAAATATTCTGATCAAGCTTTGGAAATCCACTGTAAAATTTTTATCTCCTTATTACAAAGAGCTGCTGGAACAGATTAATATGCCTGCACTGGTGTCACATGGAAAGCCTTAGTTCTGGTGTCACAGTGGCTTCAACAGTAGCAATACCATTACACTGTGGAAAAATACCTAAGCATATCCATAGTGGTCTGTTTTCTACACTGCTATAAGGCTAATGATAGTCCTATGGGAGAAAAAAGGGGGTGGGGGAGTAGTTAAAGTGCTAAGCATAAACATAGAAGAGGTAGTTAACTGCCTCCGAATGTGTCAGCTCAGCTCAACAAAACTGCAATACTCAGAGCTCCCTTCCTGACATGCAAAGCTTGTTTAATGGAAATGAAATCAGGAAACTTCACAGGGGAAGCTCCTGGAAAAGACACCAGGCTTAATGCTCATGGTCAAATTTCTATTAAATTCGTCTTCAAATTTGTGTTTTATAAATGAAGTCCTGTCACTGGAGGCTATTACAGAAGTTCTGCTATGTCATGTGTGTGCTCACACATCTTACCACTCCACTCCAACAGAGTTCCCAGACACCTACTCTCCTTACATTTATTTTATCTGTTACAACTCTCTCCCTTGTGGGTTTCTGGGAACAGGACAGGCAGGCTTAAGGACAAGTGGGTACACACTGTGTGTTGAAGGATGAAACACAGCTTGGTGTCTTGTGAGTATCTGTATTCATGCCACAAGTATCTGTGAGTTAGAAATGTGCTATCCAGTGGAAAGTACTAAATCAGCATTCAAGGCTCAGACAGAGTCAGATTACAGGAAAAAGAAGAGGTTTCCTGCTTTGAAAACAAAAGCNGCTTAAGGACAAGTGGGTACACACTGTGTGTTGAAGGATGAAACACAGCTTGGTGTCTTGTGAGTATCTGTATTCATGCCACAAGTATCTGTGAGTTAGAAATGTGCTATCCAGTGGAAAGTACTAAATCAGCATTCAAGGCTCAGACAGAGTCAGATTACAGGAAAAAGAAGAGGTTTCCTGCTTTGAAAACAAAAGCTTCCACATGTTCTTCCAGCCATGATCCCACAAAGGAGGTAGCTTCCCTTTCTATTCAGTTCCTAAGTCCAGGTATGCCATGAGAGACCTACTTGCATGAGATTAACAGTACAGAATAGCACTTCCGGTCCACACCGCTCCACTCCAGCTGGCACAAGGCCTGGGTGCTGCGCACCCACCCAGGTTTCCAGCGGGACTCTCCTAGTGATCTCAGGACCACTGGAAAGAGGAACGCACATCTGTTCCAGTCCAATCTCGTGGGACCTGAGTCTGCAGCCGGGAGATAGACAGGCGGGCAGTGGACCCCTTCCTTCCGGTCCACACCACTCCTCTCCAGTGGGCGCAAGGCCTGGGTGCTGCACACCCACCCAGGTTTCCAGCGGGACTCTCCTAGCGATCTCGGGACCACTGGTGAGCAGCTGAACTCAGCATCTGTTCTGGCCCAATCGCAAGCGACCTGAGACACCAGCAGGAGATTGATAAAGGCCCAGGACAAGACAGACGCTCCCTTCTGGTCTGCACCAACACCAGGTCTCCTTGGGCAGGGATGGCAGGAGGTAAGCGTAAGAACAGAAGCAACAGAACCCACGGGTACTTGGCATCACCAGATCCAAATTCACCCACCACTTCAAGTCCTAGATACAACAGCACACCAGAAAAACAGGACATGGATATAAAGTCACTCGTCATGATGATGATGGAGGACTATAAGAAGGAAATGCAGGAAAACACAGTTAAACAACTAGAAGCAGTTATAGAGGAAAAATTTAGAGAGTTACAGGAAAACAATACCAAACAGGTGATGGAAACGAACA